>OU974073.1:6157247-6427247 GCA_918843875.1 Diadumene lineata
TTAATGTAATTATATAATTGCTGCGACTGCTGGTCTCTTTTTTTCAGCGATCCTGGTGATCTCACTGATTGTAGCGACTATATGGAAACCAGGCTTAAGTCGAATAGGTCTTTATGTAATCAGTCATTTTGAGCTTATGTGCTTTTTTTAGGAGAAACAGCAAAAGGTCAGTATCCTATAGAAGCTGTACGTATGATGCACAAGATTTGTCGTGAAGCAGAAGCAGCCATTTTTAGCAAGCAGTTGTTTGATGAGCTCCGTCATTCAATGTCTACAATTGCAAGTACACAAGAGGCAACAGCTATTGCAGCTGTGGCTGCAACATACCAATGTAATGCTGATGCAATTGTCTGCCTTACACACACTGGAAAGTATGTACATTTTTTGATAAATTACATAGTTACATGTAGTTTTGTGAGAGCTAATTATATTATAGTTATTGATTGATTGATTGATTGATTGATTGGTTAATTTACTGATTGATTGATTGATTGGTTGATTGATTGATTGATTGATTGATTGATTGGTTGGTTGATTGATTGATTGGTTGATTGATTGATTGATTGATTGACTGAGTGAATGAATGATTGATTGAATGATTGATTGCCTAAATTGATTGGTTCATCAATGTGTCTGTTAATGTTTGAAAACTATTTAATACTAAAGAAATATGAAAGAGCCTATATGTTTCAAACATAAGGCATTTCTGTCAAAAACGTTGTCCTTATCATCTGTGATCACTTTTTCAACTATTGTTAGTAACTAAATAAATCTGTTTTATATTAGGACTGCACAAGTCACAGCTCGTTTCCGTCCGCGCTGTCCAATTGTAGTTGTGACCCGTGATCCTCGTGTTGCCCGTCAGATGCATTTGTACCGTGGTTGTTTCCCTATAATCTATGACAAAGAACCTCTTAAAAATGTACTTGAGGAGCATGATGAGCGTCTTGACTTTGCTCTTAACATGGGTAAAACTATGGGTTTCTTGAAAGAAGGAAGTATCTTTGTGTTTATCTCTGGATGGAGAGCTGGTGCTGCCCATACCAACACGATCCGTATTCTAACTGTTGCCAAGGACAAGATCCATATTGCTCGCAGCTTGTCTGAAACTGCGGACCCTAGTGGTAAAGTTGATGGTTAGATTTACCCCGTGCAAGGAGAGTACTATGAATAGTTCACATTTGGTATAGTTGCAAGGATTGTATATGCAGTTTGACTTTAAGTTGTAGTTGGAACACTGACAGAAAAATAAATGTGATCAATGGCTGGTTTGCAAATTATGTTGTTATCAACTACCATGTCAGAATAGTTTGACAATTTGAATATAAAACTCTGTTCAAACCAATGTGTGCTACAGTCACATCTGATTTGTATATGGTTTTATTGTTGATTCATGTAGATTGAGCCTCTCAGAAATTACATAAATTTAGACTATTAAGTTTTATTGCTTTTCTGTCCATCTTTCAGTATGTCAGTCAAATTTTTTGATTGATTGTTTGTCTCAATACAAATCGGTTGTTGACCAGTGTTTAGGTTGTGGTTGTGAGTGATCTTTAGAAAGAATGCCTTGATTGCTATCTATCACTGATTATATAACAGATTTTATTTATATTATTCTATATACACCTCTCAAGATGATTATTGTTGAGAGAGAAAACCGTAAACCACAGTAAAAACTTGTTGTGACTTAATAGAGAAAATACATATTCAATCAAACTCAGGTTGGAACTGGAGGCATTAGCCCTTGTGATTTTGACAAAACTTTTAAGAGTTACGGAATTGGCAAATATTGGAAAGTTATAATGAGTAAGCGTTTGGTTTTGGTCCATTTGTTGGATCAGTAGTTCAATAATCAGTTCTGTGTGCATAGAGTGATTTTCAAACACCTGTGTATTAGCTCATTACACTTAAAATTATTACCCCTTTGGTTATTGCCCACGATTTCTTTTGTGCCTTTAATGTTGTACACTTTATTACACCTTCTGAAATTCATGAATAATTAATGAGTGATTTTCAAAGCAAATCAATTCCCATGCTTAGTTTATTATAACTACTGTTATAAAATTATCCCAATTTGCATAAAAAAGTGGTTGTTGGAAAAATATAAACTTATCTTTGGAGTTTTAGAAGCAATTTGCAAAATTCGAATTTGTGTTTTATTGGCACAATAGATTTGCGACTTTACCTTGTATGTTTATCTGCCGATAAAACGCTTATTCTCATTTTATAAATACTACTTATAAACTAACTTTGGTTTGACATTACACTCTGTTTCATAGTTGTATGGAAATCACTGTACTTTGAGTGTACACTTTTGAATTTTGAAAAGAATTACAAACTAGATTACAGTGAGGACACTCGAACCGTGAACACTTTGTGCTTTTTTGATACTTTTTTTAACATGCATCCTTTGAGTAAATCGATCTGACGTTTCCTTTTTGTTAACTCGGTGTATTTGAGTTTAAGTCTACTTTTTTTTGGAGGATTTAAAGCAGTAGAAAACTCAGAAAATGGAAAACCAAATAAAAACAAATGTTCATGGTTCGAGTGTCCTCATGGTAATACAGTAACTTGTGATTTTTTTTGTCAATAAAAAACATACCAGCATATGATTACAAGCTTGAAATATGATCTTCATTGCCTATAGATAAAATAATTATACAGATCGAGTAATTACAGTGCAAATAATATATCTCTCCACAAACAAAACAATTCTCATGCTTAACTGACTTCCAAAGTAGCTCTTGATAACTATTTCACAGGTATAATATTTGCACTGTATTATCTTACTAGATGAAATGTATACAATGTTTTTTTTATTTGTACTTGATCATATGGAAACTATTAAAGATTTAGTTAATGATTTGTTATTGTTTATTTTGTTGTGACTTGGATTTTTTTTTTTTTTTTTTTTTTTTTGAGTGATAAAATGATCTAAAGAATGAGAGAAAAGAGCATAATTTGGTATTTTTCTCTTATTCTTTTTTTTATTTCATACACTAAATGCATCAATTTTTTTTAGTTGAGTGATAAAATGATCTAAAGAATGAGAGAAAAGAGCATACTTTGATATTTTTCTTCTATTCTTTATTTTTTATGTCATACACCAAATGCATCATTTGATTGAATTGGTTGGTTGATTGATGTAGTGATTGTTGTTGGTTCTATTTAGTTGCTTTCTTTTGTTAATGGTTTGTTGTTTGTTTTTTATTTGCATTTCGTTTGCTTACTTCATGAAGATCGATCATAAAGTGAATGGTTAGCCAGTAAAAATATAGGAGTAGGTGGTTAGGGGTGGATCCAGGATTGTTTTCATGGCGGGGGGGGGGGGGGGGGGTGCATTATCTTCAGGAGGGGTTGCACTAATACCCAATAAACATGAAATACTGAAGATATTTGAGGAAAATATTTGAGAAAACAATGACTTGGAAATCTTTTCATGAGGGGGCTACATACCCCCTGCACCCCTCCAAGATCTGCAACTAATGGTTCTTGAATATGGACATCCAAATGACTACTGGCTTGAATTAAAGATCCTTTCTGAACATGTAACACTTTTATTTAGATTCATTAATTGTTGAAGGTGCTACTGATGTCTTGCTCATTACATGGAGTTTACTGCAAAATAGATAAATAAATAAAACTGCATCTAATTTACTAATTGTAAATTACAATACCTTACATCAGGCCGGTGAATGCACAAAATCAAAGGTAATTTGTAAAGGACTAATAAGGGTAAAATTAAGTTGTACATATAAAACTGTCCCTCTCGTCCCACCAGCTGAGTTTTTTTTTTTTTTACTTCCTGTGACGTCAATGTGTTTCATTGACAGAGCATCACACTCGGAAAGGAGGACATTTTGTAGAGTGTTGGAATGCAAAACTGAAAGCAAATTAATACCTCTTGTCAAGCTGTTCAACAAAGGGATTTAATTTCTTACCTTTCTTGATAAAATTAAGGCACAGGAAATAATGAATGCAATACTTTGGATTCATCAATGTTTTTCAAAATGGCGGCCGTCAAGGGAGTGCATTCAGCACAACAATTGTTCAATCTAGTCAATTCAGGAAGTAAACATACTTATCCACTGAATTCATCTCAATGGCAGAGAAAAATCCTATCAGTGACAATCCAGAGCTACCTTTAAACGAAGACAATGAAATTTTAAAGCCTCCTCCTCGACGTAAAAAGTCCATGAAGAAGAGCGTAATCGAGGCAGAGAAAGCTCGTCAAAAACAGCTTGAAAGATCTATTGTTTGTTCAGAAAATAATGCCAAATTAACTGCAAATTGCCAGGACGTAAAAGCCCAAGGGAATACAAAAAGTAATGTTGGAATTCCAGAGAGTAATGGCCACAACATCGAAACCCAACAAGCAGACGAACCAGTAACAATTGTACAAAGTGAATGTGAAATGGCAAGCAAGACTGAGCCAAATTCTACCAATAAAATGCAAATAAACGATTCGAAAGTTGAAAAGCAGCCAGGCTATTCTGAGGGTAATAAAATGGCAACCGAGCAATCGCTTTCGACTGACGAAAAACGAAATTTGTCGACGAGTCAAATGGGCAACAAGCATCCGAAGTGTAATGTTCAAAATACCACAGAAGTATCTAATGAAACAGAAGTAGAGATCATCTCCAATCACAGCCAAACCAATCAAATTCATAATGGAGATGAGAACGTCACTAATAATGAAATTGAGTCATTTTGCTGGGTTGATAATAAGAGCTCCATTTCCACATGCATTCACTCAAATGACAAAGATTCAAAGTGCAGTACAGATGTATCAAAACAACCAAATGTCACAAAGAGTGATGTGGGCAATTCAGCCACAGAACAAAATATGTTATTACAGAGGGATAACTCACAAATCTCATCTGCTGAAGGCAATTCTAAATCAGTGGAAAAGTCCAGAGATTTAGATGAATCTTCTTCTACGACGTCTGTACAAAATTCCTCAACAGACACACAAATAGCCATACAATCTTCATCAGGAAGTGGACATGGAAATACTCAACTCAAGGATATTAAACATCTTCCAGCTAGTGAGTCTACTGCATTTTCAATATCAGAATCAAATGTGTGCAACAAAGAATTTTCAAAAGAAAGTCAATTGTTAACAAAGAGTCAAAGCTTAACTAAAGTTGACTCTAATTCTGAAAGTAAAAGATCTGGTAGCTCAGACAGTCTGTTAAACATTAACAACAACTCTACTAGTGGTGTTGTGACCAAACAGGAACTAAATCCTGTTGATTTAAATAAAAATACTATAGAAAAAAGGGAAAGTGGATCACTGATTCCCAAGGGAGATGATTTGACTGAGAAAAACTCTGATTTACAACCAAATTCATTAGAAAGTGATGAAATGCATCCAACCATGAAAGGCGAAACCTCACTTGAAAATAATAAACATGGCCCACCTTCATCAACAATTGATACAACACAGCAAATTAGTTCTAACACTAGTACTGTGAAGGATTGTAGTAATCTAGAAAAAGATGGCGACAATTCTACAAATGACAACAATGAAGCAGCGAACAACAGTAAACCATCAAAAGAAACTAACCATCAAAAAAAATTGCTGACAGCCTCACCAAATAAAGAAAAACATTCCTTGCCGAATAAAGAAATTAATAACAGAATTGATAATACACCATGCGCTGGAGCTGAAGCTCAAACAATCGAGGATCCAAGAGCAAAATCTCCAACTACTTCCAAAAACAAAGGAAAACACTCGCCTAGGAAGAATAATTCTTTTGCCTACCAGCATTTAGGCGATAGTTTGAGTTCTGTTGAGGAGTATGAACTATGGGAAGAAGAAAATATTTCAACTGACAGTGACTCAGATATCTTCTATTCTGATTATTCAAGTTCTGGAGATGAGGGAGAATATAATTTGGAACTACGTGAGAAATTGTGTGGCACACATAAAATTGATGGAAGCCTGGTAAGAATTTATTAATATTATTAGATATTAAATTTGCTGGTGATTAATTCTCCTGGACAAAATGAAGGGATATCAGGCAATATATTTTTTTCTTTTAACAGTACTATATTGCATGTACTGTTCACTTGACATCCCATAATTTCTTCAGTTACAAATACGCACATACACATACAGTTAAATCTTTCTTTTTACAGACCATCAAAATACTGGAATATGTTTTGAAAATATAAAATTAGGAAGGGCAGGTGCAAGCTGGACAGGGCCCTTCCAAATTTGCTACTTTAACTTAACTTCCCAAATTCAATTTTTCAAGGAAAAACTTGACTATATTGGTCATATTTTAGAGGAAAAAAGCTTAGAGTGCACACACTAAAAGTGTGCAACATAAACACCACTAAATAGTGCTATTTTATGCTAATTCTATAGTGTTCTTTTGTTTAATTAGTGCTATTTACTGGTTATGTAATATGGTTCGATAAAATCCTGCAATTTGATTGGCTGAGAGGAGTGGTATTTATCCCAAACAGTGATATTTCAAGCACAAAAAATGGTATTTCAAAATCACTATAGCAACCACAATTTTTGATCATGAAAAATAAAAAACGAGTTGATGGGTCAGCAGCAAGCTCACAAATTATGCGATACAAATCTTTTTCTAATTTCAAAATATCTTTTTCCCTCAATCATTTCTTCAAAAGAGAAAGTTAAAGAAATGTAAATTTTGTTCATTAAACGAACCAAAGAGATGTGTTTGTGACCAAAAGCACATTTTGAACATGACTTTTGTTTGAAAACCACAGACGGCAAGTTTTGAAGTTTTCTGATAAACTTGAACAAAAACAGCTAAAAAAAACAATGTATCAATCAAAGTAACATTTATTCAATATCTTACTTACAAAAAGGTAATTTCCATTGATGATTTGTTTGTTTACACAATAATTGGAGTATTTACGAAGGCAAATCCTCGTCACTACTTGCAAGACCGACTTTTTGTGAGAAAGCTTTTCGGATGTTATCTATTTGTCAGTCATCTGCTCTCGACCAATCAGCAAGCAAGAATTTACTTGAGTTTTGTAAAAAATGGTGGTGCTTGATTAAAATTGCAGAATTTTATCGAACCATTTTATAAACAATTAATAGCATGTTTTGTAGTGAAATTTGGCATTAATACCACATGTGATGTTTCAAAATTGTCCCAAATTTAACTCGTTAATGCTCGTGAAATTTTGGTTAACAATTTTGAAATATCACTCATGGTATAAATGCCAAATTTCACTACAAAACATGCTTTTACCTATACTAATAGACTGTGACAACTGTTGCACACATTTAGCATTAGCACTCTATCTTTTAGATGAATATTTTGAAAAAAAAATCACAAAATTATGTTGATCTTTAAAAAATGGGTAATGACTGACCAAAAATATAATTGAAAGATCTGCTTGACCTGTGTATGCCTTTCTGTTGTTTCCAGTCCTATGGGACATGTTTCAAGCTGAAAATTTGGCATGCCGAATAAAAAAATTATTTAAAACTTGCATTAACTTACACCCTGCTGAATTGAAAATTTTCGCCCAGAATAGATGTGTTCCATTGTACATTTTTAATGCTAAAAAATTGCAATGACATGCAATTGTCAGGTGAATGATAGTTTATAATGGAACTATGGATGACTGAATCAGAGAATTGTTTTGAAATTATATTTCTCTATTTTGCAAGTGAAGCTACATGCTTATCAATAAAATACATGTATTTCGTTCCCTGACACATTTTGCCTTAAAAATACAGACATGTGAAATTGTAGTTGTAGAATTCCTGGATTTTTGTCTGAGCCAATGTCTTCCCCATCATCATAACTGGTAAAGGAATTGTGTTGGTTTCAGTTCCCCTCAACTGAAAGTGAAATTGATATTTTTAGCCTCTGACACTATTTGATGCATCAGTTGTTTCTATTCTTGAACCCACAACCATCTCTGGTTCAGAAGGGTTTGTTTGTAGCTGTAGTTTAATGTCTCATCACTGGATACAACTCCCCCTCCCCACCCCCCCACCCCCAACATACATGACGATCAATTGATAGACATGAGAGTGAATGCATAAAAATTGTTGAATGTATGCATGGACGGATCTGGAGGGCAAATGAGTAAATTAATGGATTAATTAATTAAGAAATGGTGGATGGATGGATGGATGGGTGAATGCATAAATAAATGAATGAATGAATTGATGACTAAATCTGGTCATACGCAGATTAAATTTGCTCAACCAACCAAGTGAGCTTTTATTTATTGGCACATTGAGGAGTATTTGATAGTTTCATTCATTTTTTCATTCTTTTGTCCAAATGGTGATAAATTAAATAGTATGAGCTTGAAAGATTTGGTTCTCTTTGTATTATCTGAGCACTTTGTAAAATTTAGTAATTTCCATTTTCTTTCAGGGCGATTCTTTACCCAGAAGCCCATCGGGAGAAAACACAATAAGTCAAATACTCGCTGTATTCCCAAACACAGAATACTTATCAGTAACCGATGGCAAAGACGCCGATCGTCATGGTAATGTCAATCATAATGACAGTCCAACCAACCACTCCCAGGAAGGAAGCAATACAGATGACATCGAACTATCAAACGAACGGGCTGCGTCATTAAAGCGAAAGATAGGCAGCTTTAAAATTGTCCCTGGCACGGAGCAAAAAGTAGATACTGATGCTGTCAAGGAGGCTGCCGTTGCTATACCAACGAAATCAAATAACCAACTTTCACCAACAGCAACGAATGCTGATGAGGCGGAGAAAGCAATACAAGTGTTGCATAAAAACTACATGAAACACGTGCTTCGAGATATCAAATCTAAGCCAAGAAAACCAACCGAGAAAGAAGGAGAAAGTACGGTTTACTTTTCAAGAGTACACTCCTCAGAGCAAGACGATACTAGAAACAATGCTATCCCTCTCAACGAGAAAAAGCTTGAAATCTCAAGGCCTCGATCAATTCACGGCGAACCTCGTCTCCGTTCTTTGAGTACTGGAGACCTTACTAATACACAACAACTCGGCACCGAAAATAAGCGCTTTACTCTTCCAGTTAGAGGCAGAACAAGAAGCTGGAAGAACGAGAATGAAGAAAGACTCGTGCTACTTAATGGTGAACTTAGATATATCATTGGATCGTTGGGCAACTTAGAGCTCTCACGTGAACGACGAGATAGTGGCACCCCTTTGTATAAAACTGGAAACGGAAGGGCACTAGAAAAGGTACCTGAGGTGAAGTCAGATGAAACTACAAAGGATGGTCCCAAAGATGGCTCCAAACTTGAACTTGAAAAAGAGGGAAAATCTGATAAGGCTTTAGAAGAATCAGCCCCAGTTAACAAGATTATGGATCAGGAGGAATCAGAATTGAATGAGGATTTGATTCCAAGAACTTTGTCTGTTGTCCAGGAAGAACTTGCATCAATTCCAAAACCAAACAGCGGGAGTTCTGCGTCATCAGAAGAAAAGTCGAAAGATGCTAACAAAATAGACTCTGAAGGAAAAGATGCTACAGCAGCACCCCTTGAAGGAGCCACGCCTAGCACTAAGGGCACACTTGTTAGATTTAAAGACGAAATAGACGCACCGCTTAAGGAATCAACACCAAAAAGGCCTAGGAGTCTAGACCTCTCTGAAGTATTCTCAGACTTGGACGAAAGTTCAATAGATGCCTCTGAGAGTGACAACTCTAGGCTGGGCACTCCAATACACGAGAAAACCAGCTCAAAATCATCAGAGAAGAAAAGCACAAAGAACGGCGATGTTGAAACGCGAAAGATCAAAATGTCTAAAGGAAGGCGACCGTTCAGCTCGATCGAACCACGTAATATACCAACTAGTCCTACAGATGATTATGTTCAATTGCGTGGTTTTCATTCCACAAGTGACGCTGACTCTATCGATGCAGTACTAGACGACAGCAAGATAGATGCAGACGTTGAAGTCGCAGAAGAGGCAAATGAAGAGATAACGCCAACTCGACCACCAAGACGAAAACCACCGTTGAATGCCTCGGCGAGTTTTTACATCCCTTGTAAGTATTGCTTGTCCTTTTTTTTTCTTCGAAATGTAATGCATCGTCTTGAACTGCACGATTATGCAGGCAGTTAGTGCTGTGTCTTTCTGAAATGGCACTCACAAGTGACGCAGTAAGAAGGCAATGCACTGAATAGCCTTGAAGCGAAATGACGGTTTACCCCATACCATGGTTGTTGTGAGTACCAAACTTGAGTGTTTTTATCATGTTAACGTGTTTGTTATTTTGACTTTTTTTGGCTTGCTATGATTACTTGGACTTGGTTCTTAACGAAAACGAACCATGATGATTTTTTCTCTATTTGATTTTGAAAAAGGAGCAGTTAATGTACTCACTTTTAGCATTCTTCATTATTTTACAACAGCTCGAGAAACACCGGTTAAACGAGCCAAAAACAAGAATCGTCCGGAAAAATCATTCAGGAAGACATTGTCTGATGCTGATTGGCTGAAAGTTCGCCTAAGCATGGTCAAACCGCTGCCAGAACTAGCGGTAAGTAGCAAGAAGATCCATTATTTGATTGCCTTTTTGCAGGCAAACTTGTAGCCTCCCTTGAAGCCGTCTTCTGTGGTTTGTCCAAAGAAAGGCTCCAACCGTAAACCCTAACGAACCATTCTTTCGGCGAACCACTTCGACGGCTTCTATACGCTGTCTCTTCCAGTATATTGTGTAGTTGCCAGTCCATGCAGTTATATTATGCACGCGAGAAAAAGCGTAGGTCTAGTCCTGGGAAAGTGTCCTGTATGTTGGACGTTTTGACTTCGCGGCAGCATCGCCAACCTAAAATTCTGTAATGAGTTTTGCATATTTTTGCACGCTTTCCTTATGTACTTCTGATGTAAGTTGTTTCAACTGTAGCATGATGGTCCCGTTACGTTGGTAACCGATGCTCTGCCAGCGTCCATACCTAATTTCCCGACATACAAGAGAGCTCAAATAGCACTGGAACTATACACGACTGAACGAACGTATGTAAGGGGACTGGAGACTGTAATTGAGGTAAGGGCAATTCATGTTGTGACAGGTACAGGCAGAATGACAGATTGACAGACGGACAGACGGACAGTCATACAGACAGACAGACAGTCATACAGATATGTTTGAGGTCATGACACGCGAGAAGAAAAATCGTGCGTTAGGAGAGTGGAGAATCAGCGTTTTTGAGGTAGGATCAAATCAGCTTACAGACAGACAGCTTACGTACGGACGAACAGACAGACAGCTGACATACGGACGAACAGACAGACAGTCGGACAGGAAGGCAGACAGAACGAAAGACAGACAGACAACTTGACGAGCTTATGTAAGGGATCTGGAGAGGTTGCAAAAATGCAGCTTATTCAATTATGACATACAGGCAAACAGACAGGCAAATAATTACACATAATTATGTTTGAGCTGTACACGACACATGTTAGGAGACTGGGGACTGTCATTTAGGAATGCAGCTTATTATGACAGACGGACGGACAAACGAACAAATCAGGAATAACATCAAGATATAGGCAATAAAAACTTTATGAATCGAGATATCAGTTTATGGAAGACTGATGACTTGTTTTAGACAACCAGTCTCTCATTGGGCCGTTCGTGGTCAACATGAAAATCAAGCAATATGTGCGACATAGAAATAAAATTAGTCAAACATCAAGTTGTGGTTTGCTTATCACCTAACCAAACGTCATCAGCGTAAGGCTTACTGACCGACCTACCCACAACCAGACAGACGGACGGGCAGACAGACAGAGCATATGAAAAGAAAACATAGCTCGCTTATATATTGTTATTCTTTGTCTTTTTTCAGCTTTTTAAAACTCCTCTGGAGGGCTACCTCGACACCAAAGAGATGGAGACAATGTTTTCCAATATTAACTCGTAAGGAAACAAAACAAATAAACCGTCTTTCATCCACCTATCCGTTAACTTTGACACTAGAAATACACCTATTTCACAGACAGTGGTGAATGTCGATTGCTCGCAGTTGTGCTGTACTTTTCTGGAATCGTGACAGCCTACATAGTAATAATGCAATAATACAAATGATACAAAATACTTATAATAATATAATAATACAAAACACAAAAGGCAGGCAACAAACTGAATGGTCAAATAACTATTTTGAACGCTTTTTACGAGATTTCGCCCACAAGTGCTTTTGCCCAAAAGCACGTCAAAATACAGCGTGACTCATAAAAATATCCAGGCATTCCATATCAAACTGTCTAATGAGATACATATACTTTTTGTGAATACATAAGAATAACTGCATGCCATGTAGTTTCTAACATCTGAAGGTATTACTTCTTTCTATCTACCATGTATCCTATTAACCGGATCACACAGGGGAGATTGCTCCAGGAATACACTTCCTTGGCATTCTCTGTTGCTGTTTTAGAGACTTACAAATCCAAGGGAGGAATTGACAGAACAATTCCCGAGAGCATTATTACAAATGCAGAACTATTTTGGCTTAAATTTGCCAGTAAAGACAAGCTTGCTGCTAGGCCGTGTCTCATGAGCGTTCTCTTTGTCTATCAACTACTCTTGTATGTACCAGCCTTTGAGCACGCCTGACACATTATTGATGTTTTATAGGATTTTCACGTTGAACAAAGACGCTCTGTTTTCGTTGTGCGAACGAGTCACTCACTGGAGTGATGATCAAATGATTGGAGACATCTTTGCCGATATGGTCAGTGTTTTTATAGTAATACCTTTTAATCCTTTATCTATTTGGTTGGCGTGTGATGATTGCAACAGCAGTGATGTCAATAATGACGGATGATGATGCAGATTGTGATGATGATGGACGATGATACAGATTGTGATGATGATGATGGACGATGATACAGATTGTGATGATGATGATGGACGATGATACAGATTGTGATGATGATGATGGACGATGATACAGATTGTGATGATGATGATGGACGATGATACAGATTGTGATGATGATGATGGACGATGATACAGATTGTGATGATGATGATGGACGATGATACAGATTGTGATGATGATGATGGACGATGATACAGATTGTCATGATGATGGTGGACGATGATACAGATTGTGATGATGATGATGGACGATGATACAGATTGTGATGATGATGATGGACGATGATACAGATTGTCATGATGATGATGGACGATGATACAGATTGTCATGATGATGATGGACGATGATACAGATTGTCATGATGATGGTGGACAATGATACAGATTGTGATGATGATGATGATGGACGATAATACAGATTGTGATGATGATGATGGACGATGATACAGATTGTCATGATGATGATGGACGATGATACAGATTGTCATGATGATGATGGACGATGATACAGATTGTCATGATGATGATGGACGATGATACAGATTGTCATGATGATGGTGGACGATGATACAGATTGTCATGATGATGATAGACGATGATACAGATTGTCATGATGATGATGGACGATGATACAGATTGTCATGATGATGATGGACGATGATACAGATTGTCATGATGATGGTGGACGATGATACAGATTGTGATGATGATGATGGACGATGATACAGATTGTGATGATGATGATGGACGATGATACAGATTGTCATGATGATGATGGACGATGATACAGATTGTCATGATGATGATGGACGATGATACAGATTGTCATGATGATGGTGGACAATGATACAGATTGTGATGATGATGATGATGGACGATGATACAGATTGTGATGATGATGATGGACGATGATACAGATTGTCATGATGATGATGGACGATGATACAGATTGTCATGATGATGGTGGACGATGATACAGATTGTGATGATGATGATGGACGATGATACAGACTGTCATGATGATGGTGGACGACGATACAGATTGTCATGATGATGATTGACGATGATACAGATTGTCATGATGGTGATGATAATGTGGGAGTAGTTGTGGAGATGCCCCTATCGATTATCTGTGGTTATTATGGTCCCTATACCTATTTATTTCTTTTTACCTTTATTACTGGTTCCTAATCTCAGCGTATCGTATCTTTTGTTCTATGCAGGCTCCAAGGTTCAAGATCTATGCCACTTATTGTACAAACTACGATGCCGCAGAAACCTTAATCAAACAGAAAATCAAGAGAAAGAAAGACTTTGAAGCCTTCTTAAATGTAATTAGCGCTACAAATACACCTTCTGATGAGGTTTTATATATGCCAACGCTCTGGCAACTTGTACATTTTTGTGTATACCAATTCTATACAAACATTAAAAAACAGTTTTAAATTAAGTTTTGAATTAAAAAAAAAACAGTTTGTGGTACTCTCTATAAAATATAATGTTTTATGGCGCAAAGCGTGTTAGCGTGACCACCCAGACAAAGTTTCATACAGGTTAAACAATCAGATATTTGCTTTGAAAGAACTTTTGAGCTTGATACTACTTATTCAGTCATGGATGAAGACATTTATTTATCTAAAAAATACCTATAAGAAGTTTGATCTTTAGATGATATAGTAAGGTGCTCAGAAAATGAGTTTTCAACGTGATGCACTACCAGAAATAATACTATTTTTAAAAAATGGCGCTAAGGTGCGGCAATACTAATTAAATGATAAAAACACAATTCTGATTTTTTGGCGTAAAACTAAACTGTTTTCTTTTTTCTGTGTTTGCAGACATGCTACAATGATCCAATCTGTCAGCCGGGCCTCACATTGCAAGCTTATCTCATTACGGTTGTTCAAAGAATACCAAGATATTTGCTTCTATTAAGAGTAAGTGGCCAGAATATACCGACAAACCAATTAAGTATTTACAACGGATACGCTCATCATTGTCATCATCATCATTGTTATCATCATCGCCAATGTAATCACCGCCATCACCAACGTCATAATCATCATCATCTTGAACACCTATCACCACCCTCATCGTCACCACTATCATCATTATTATCATCATCGTCAATGTAATCACCGCCATCACCAACGTCATAATCATCATCATCTTGAACACCTATCACCACCCTCATCGTCACCACTATCATCATTATTATCATCATTAATGCCATCCGCATCACTATCATCATTACTACTGTCATCCTCATCATCATCAGTCATAATGATTATCATCATTGGATAGAACATCATCATTCATACGGACATCCTACTCGATTGGCAAGTCTACAAATCGAGTGATGACCTACAAAATTTAATTCAATATTTATGTTTTTCATGCAGCACAGAAAGTGCACGTGTTTCAATTTTAGTTGAATGCCAGCCCAACTATCTTATTGATTTCTTTCATCCGTATTGATAGGATCTTGAGAAAAGCACTCCATCAGATCATGTTGATTACAAGACAGTCAAAGAAGGCCTACAGAAGATGGTATGGACCTTTCCAACATACATTCGCACATACATGTCTTTTTTGATACAAAAGATAAAATGCAAACACTAAATGTGTGCAACAGTTGTCACTATTTAGTAGTAAATAGCACTAACTAAACAAAAGAAAACAATAGAATTAGCATAAAATAGCTCTATTTAGTAGTGTTTTTGTTGCACACATTTAGTGTGTTCACTCAAATGGTGAACCTTCGTTATTTTTGTGCAGAATAACATCGCAGAGTATATTAACAATCAGCTACAAGCTGTTCAGGGTCAAAGAGCCATGACAGAACTACGATCAAGAGTCATTGGTATCAAGGTATGTTGTGTATGTATGGCTCCTCATCTTCACGTCTCATAGCAGCTTCGGGCTCTAAGAGGGAATCACCGACGTAAAACAAAAGCACATCCCGCCCAGTCGCGTTCGTCAGAAAAAAAGATGAGGATAGAGATCGCATAGCCCAGCGATGCTACAAATCCCTTTCATTATCAATCCAGAGCTTAGCCTATAGGGAGATAAAAAGTAAAACATTTTGGATATCAAAATCATGATGAAATTTTAGTGGTTTTTAAACGTTTTGGCTTGTTCATGTCTGTCTGTAGGCATTTGAGACGCCTGGTCGATCGTTGATCAAAGAAGGAGAAGTTTATCTAATGAGCACTAAAAGAACTTACAAGGTGAGTTGACCAGTGAACTAGCAACCCACATAAAAACAGACTATAAAATAAATAAACAAACAAGTGAACAAACCAGCCAAAAACAAACAAAAAAATAGTTAGAAACTTTCGCTAACAAACAAACAAAATAAACAAACTAAAAAGATAATTAACAATCAAGTTTTAGGCAGACAAAAACACATAAAATTAACAAAAATAAAGCAATCAATCAATCAATCAATCAATAAACCTATCAGTCAGGTAGTTTCCAATCAAAACAAACAAACATCAAAAAGTAAACAACATACTAAACGTCACCAAGCAAACTACACGAGCTAACCGTTGCTCTGTATCATATTCTACTTTTAGTGCCTTCTCTTCAATGATATGATAGTGTTCGCTGCTAAGAATGTCAACAAGCACAGTGAAGTCGAGCTGACTCTAGAACTAAAGACGCTATGGGTCTCTGACTTGGACGATAATGATCCGCAAACAAGTGTGTTAACCGCACATGTTACGTAGCGTAAGGTATGGTAAGGCGAAGCTCTATTACTGCGAGGGAAAGTGAAAAATACTTCCGGTCATCAGACATACTCAAAGTTTCTCGCCGTAGCCTATCCGCAGTACTCAAACAAGCAGTGCAAGCGTTAACCATTTGTGGTTCCCGCGAAGACGTTGTACTCACTCCAGTCCCTCTCGGCCGTATTGGAGCATCGCTGTGCCATATCATTACTCCGTAACAGTTTAGCTGATGCGGCACCTCAAAATATGTAACATTTATGTTTTATAATTGTCTAACTGTAAAAGAAATGCTAACAAATATTTGATTTGATTGAGTGATATATCTGCTGGGTCATCATGCCACCCTATATCCCTATATTCAATTGTATAGGTAATAACTGATGACGTTTTATCAGTGCTAGGCATCAACCTGACCTGGGACCAGTCGTATGAAGCCTGAATAAAGTTATCCACTGAATAAAAGTATTACACTCCATAGAATTTCTTTAGTATTCATTCGCTGGATAGTGATTTATCCGGTGGATAGCGCTATTCAGATTTTGTATACAACTGACTCGTGATCTTTGACTCGTGACTCATGGTTTCCATATAATGGCTCACGATCGCCGGAACGCTAAAATTAGTGATGCCAGGATCATTCACGATCGTTGCCAATGAGCCTGAAGCGTGATGACGTTTTACCCCCGTCTCTAGACCAGAATCCTTTTCACTAATTATTCTCGAGTGAATCAAAAATTTGAATATGAAAGAATTCAGTGAACTATTATGGTATAGAGACGGGGGTAAAAAGTCATATCGCATCAAGGCTATGGTTTCCATGTGTTTCGATATAATCGAATAAGTGTTTCCATATAATCGCGCGAGGTCGCTGACATCATTTACAGCGATCCGGCGATCGTGAGCGACTATATGAAAACGAGGCTTTACCTTATCCGTTGTAATATTGTGCAGGTAAAGAGGATGCTCTAGAGCTGTACACGCCTGAGCGGTCCTATACGATGTATGCTGGATCTCGCAACGAGAAGAAACTATGGCTTCAGAAACTAAAGACGTCTATTGCTATCCAATTGCTTGGCGAGGAAGCAACAGAAAGCTCTGAAATATGTATGTAAATATGCATAGCTTCGTGAACGTTTGTTTTCCTTGTTTTTGTTGTTTTTGTTGTTGTTTTCACTTTTTTCTTGATTCTCTTATATTAATCGTATTTCACAGGTCGTGGTTGGGTGATTTGCATTATGGCCTATTTTGCTAGAACTACCAGAATGCTTTGCTTACTTTCTTTTGTAGCGTAATTAGTACAAATTGTTCCGTTAATCTCCAAAGTTATTAAGAATTAGAATATGAAACAGAATTCGCAAAGAATACTGTAGTGAAATGACGCCGTAATGCAGATCATGCCCTTTTCATGCCCTTGTCCAATTTCTGTCTACATTGTTTACGTCTTTTCCAACATCTATCATATTTTAAAGCCCTTTACGTGTTTACTTGCTGGCTTGCCTCTTCTCTTTTCTTTCTATTCAACTTGGTTTCTTGATTATTTGCGTCATTATTTCTCACATCTTTCTGTTGTTTTGTCTTTGAAATGCTATCATTTCTTTTCATTCATCCGTCATCTTTTCATGCGCGATACACTAATAGTAGTTCTAAACCTGTTTTAAACCTGTTTTGTCTTTTAAATGCTATCATTTCTTTTCATTCATCCGTCATCTTTTCATGCGCGATACACTAATAGTAGTTCTAAACCTGTTTTAAACCTGTTTTGTCTTTTGAATGCTATCATTTCTTTTCATTCATCAGTCATCTTTTCATGCGCGATACACTAATAGTAGTTCTAAACCTGTTTTAAACCTGTTTTGTCTTTTAAATGCTATCATTTCTTTTCATTCATCCGTCATCTTTTCATGCGCGATACACTAGTAGTTTCCGTTTTTGACTTTTTTGAAATACCTTGACCTTCTAATAGTAGTTCTAAACCTGTTTTAAACCTGTTTTGTCTACAGCAAGCCGTAAGGCAGCTTTCACGTTCAAGGATGGCCGCATCTACTGTGGGTGCTTTGTTGATTCTAAGGTAGGCAAAAATACATCGGATAATACTTTGGTTACAACAACGCTGCTATCATTTTCATCTTGAGCATCTTCATAAACATCCTACGCTGTACTATGTTCTCTCATTGTTAAAATTGTAGTAAGTATAGTGAATTTCTGGTTACGGCCCTGTAAACTTAAAGGTCTCATCTTAAACATTATCTTCACCATCATCATTACCATGACGGCGAGCACATTTTAAACGCACTTACCACACAATTATTCTAACATCATTTAACATCATTTGACACCTACAATGTACTTGCTGTATATTCTGCAGACACATGGCAACGGTGTGCTTGCATGGCCAAATAGAACACGATATGTGGGCAATTTTGAGGACGGTGAAAGAAATGGTATAGGAGAGTTGACTTACAGTACTGGGGAAAAATACAATGGTCAATGGGTCGACGACAAGCAACGTACGTTTATAGCAATATAGCAGAAGTTATATAGAGTCTTTTGTTTTTGTGTTAATTTTGATTTGAAAAATAAACGTCGTAGCGACTTCTCAGCCACGTATTTGGGAAGCACTGCGCGCGAAGCAAATCTGGCTTTTAGACTGTTTCATATTAAGCATTTATTAGTTTATAGGAAGAAGGAGATTATTTAATTATTGTTATTTTGTAGATGGTATTGGAAAGCTAACCTACCCAAATGGTGATTTTTACTGTGGTGAATGGAAACAAGGCAAGATGCACGGCAAGGTAAAATTACGCTTTATTTCGTTCAGATAGCTAAGGGAAATAGCTCAGTAAAATAAAATCCAAATTGGTGGTTTGCAACCATTTCTTTGGGAATCAAAGCCCAAAGAGATAGGTTTCCAGGTTGAAGGAACATACGTGAATTATTTTGTTCAACCTTATCCAAAATGGCTGCCGGGACGTAACATGCAAACCATCGAAATATAAAATACATATTGTGTGAGTGGATGGACCAAACTGGCGATTATTGCTAGGTTCTAGGTGATTTCGTAAAGAACGCAGCTAGCGCCGTTCAACTATTTTCCCGTAGACCGAACCCTCACAAGCAGTTCGCGTGTTTTGAAGAAACTGCACGTGGACGAATCAGCTTCATGTGATATGGCCACGAACTCCAAGTACAGTCTTAAATACGATTGATTAGAATGCTTAACTGTCGAACGACTTTGCAGCCTTCGCCAAGGTCTAAAGTAAAGACTGTCTTGTGGAATATGTCAAATTCAAATGTTGCAAGACTAGATTTATTTAACCCTCTAGGGTTTTTTCTTGCATCCTCCACTATCTCTATTACTTTTTTTCTTCTTGAAACTATTGCGTTATTGTGGAAATAAAAAAATTTTTCAAAGCACGTTTTTTTATTTTTGGTGCTATATGTCAAGTTATATGCAAGTTGTAGTTAAAAAATGTTTGTGTTATGTGTTTCTGACTTTAATAGGGCTTGATAACATTCAGCAACAATGACAAGATAGAGGGACAGTTTGACAACAGTGAGGTGTGTGGAGCGGCCAAACTACATTGTTCTAATGGCTTATTGTGCGACGGTACTTGGAAGAACAGCAAGGTACACAAATCGCAAATCGAATTATTATGCACTCCTTTCGCTGCATAACTCGTTTGTTTGCTTGTTTGTTTGTTTGTTTGGTTTTTGTTTGTTTGCTCGATCGTTTGTTTGTTTGTTTGTCTGTTCACTAGTTTGTTTGTTTCTTTGTTTATTCGTTTGTCTGTCTGTTCACTCGTTTGTTTGTCTTTTCACTCGTTTGCTTGTTTGTTTGTTTGTTTATTCGTGTGTTTGTATGAACACTCGTTTGTTTGTTTGTTTGTTCATTCGTTTGTTTGTTTGTTCACTCGTTCGTTTGTTTGTTTGTTTATTCGTTTGTTTGTCTGTTCACTCGTTTGTTTATTTGTTTGTTTGTCTGTTCACTCGTTTGTTTATTTGTTTGTTTGTCTGTTCACTCGTTTGTTTGTTCGCTCGTACTTTTGTTCGCTCTTTCTTTGCCTCTTTCTGTCGTTCGTTTGCTTGTTTATTCGGTTGTGGCTTTGTTAGTGATGCTTTATACTTTCATAGAAACACGGGAAAGGAAAACTGACTAAGCCGAATGGAGACATTTATGAGTAAGTATTAACATCGACTTTCACCACCGATGACTACTTGATTTTGTGGGTGTGTCTGTCTGTCTGTCTGTCTGTCTGTCTGTTTTAAAAGTGCATTGAGACGGGGCAGAAAAGCAGCGCCACATTACAGTATATTGAATCGATGGATTTGAATTCATTATTAAACTCATTGAATGCAAGCTTGACCAAGCTATGTTTGTCTTGTTACAGGGGAGAATTTCAGAATGATCGAATCCATGGAATGGGTACTATGGTGTATGCAAAGACTAAGGCTACATATAAAGGACAGTGGGAAAACAATCAGGTAATACTGTACACATACGGACAATTACCCTAATTCATTATGACGTCACATCATAGCAATCAGGTAATACCGTACACATACGGACAATTTCCCTAATTCATTATGACGTCACATAGCAATCAGGTAATACCGTACATATATGGACAATTACCCTAATTCATTATGACGTCACATCATAGCAATCAGGTAATACCGTACACATACGGACAATTACCCTAATTCATTATGACGTCACATCGTATCAATCAGGTAATACCGTACATATATGGACAATTACCCTAATTCATTATGACGTCACATCATAGCAATCAGGTAATACCGTACACATACGGACAATTACCCTAATTCATTATGACGTCACATAGCAATCAGGTAATACCGTACACATACGGACAATTTCCCTAATTCATTATGACGTCACATCATAGCAATCAGGTAATACCCTACATATACGGACAATTTTCATATTTCATTATGACGTCATATAGCAATCAGGTAATACCGTACATATACAGACAATTTTCCTATTTCATTATGACGTCGTATATAACAATCTTTAAAAATCTATTGTTTAAACACAAAGAATCATAGTCGTTGGAGGAGGTTGAATAAACCAAATTCGCTCTTTGAATATTATTTGGCATATATAAACATATATTATATTTCAAAACCAGGCTATTTTATATTTAACTGTTTCGATGGAAGCAGTTTTTAGTAAATTTTCCATTGAGTCTGGCGGTTTTATCCTCCATGTAAACAAGATTTGACGTCATAGTGAACTAGGGTAATTCTCGCCCTATTATCCCAGTATTACGGACGCGCCGCTATTACGGACAGCACAGGCATCTTTGCCTACAAAGAAATGGACAGAACAAGTTGTCGTTCCTATTTTATTGCAGTTAGCTTGAATATAATGAATCCAGCAACTAATCAGTCGATCAATCATTCAATTATTCAATCAATCAATCAACCAGCCGTCTATCAATCAAATGGAAACTACGATGTCATTCAAACCCGCGATAAATTTGCTTTCGTTATGGTAGACAAAGATATTTTGACTGTTCTTACTACGTACAGAACTTCCATCCACGAACTTCCAATACTAGGTGAACAGCATATATTCTTGGCTATAATCACACCATTATTGATGTTTATTATATGACCGTGAATCTTGGAGTCTGGACACTAGCAAATGGAGCAATCTGATTGGTTATACGCGCTTCCCGACCGGTTAATATCCCCCTGTATTAAGACCGCGGACCGATCGACTGAGTAGCTGGCCTTTTCACGATTGAACAGCTGATTGTTTTTTTCATTTTCAAAACATTTTCATGGGAGAAGAGGTCGTTGATGACAATAAAGACCACAGAAAATCCCAGACGATGTTTTTTTTTTATCGTTATTATAATTTTTGCCGCAATTTTTGTAGTTTTTCTCTACTAGTTTTTTTGTTTACTGTCAAAAAAGTCCTGTTCGATAGAATCTATCGTCCGAACTTCACAATAAATCACACAATTTGCACAGAAATAACCAGCTTAAGTCGAGAATGCCTATAACACAAAAAGATCCTTCGTTCTGTGTAAGCTTTCTTTCTTTGTTGAGAATTTGATGTTAGAGTGCAAAAAATAGATCCAAAGCCGCCACAAAACGACTGCAAGTAATCGCTAAATCCAAACTCGTAAAACTAGACCAAAACGATCTCATTTCGAAACAAATACAAGTTTAAATTATTACTGGTAATTTGATAATCGAGAATAGATAGAAATGGCATTCATAAAGTTGATTTTTTTGGTTATTTATTGCGAGAAAACAACGAACAAACAAGTTTGCTTGATCAAAACTATGCCAAACTCAAGGTTTGGGCTTTTCCGACGAAAACGAACAAAAACTACCAACAGAAACGATTTGTCAAATCATGAAAACATTTATTGCATTAAGCTACTTACATTTTCTTAATTTCCATTGATAATTTGTCCATTTACACATTTTTTCTTGAGAAAAACGTCTTGTTACTTTCGTACGCCGTCCGGCTCCAGCATCGACTGACAGCATTTTCAAGGGTTTGTCAAGGTTTTCAACCAATCAGCGCACGAAAAATATCGTGATTGATTGATCTATTTTATTATTGTGAAAAAAAAAAGACTTTTTGTTCTAATTTTTTTTATTTAAAAAAGGTCACTGCGTTCGGTCTGTACTTTTCGACCTCGGTCAAGATTCTCATGTACAGACCTCCCGCTCGGTTAATAAGATCTAAGTATTGATTGCTTTTAGCGCCATGGTATTGGCTCGTACTCAATGCCTAATGGTTCGACCTACGAGGGTGAGTGGAGCGCTGATCACATACAAGGACGAGGTAAAATGGTGTACAGTAATGGTGAAGTTTATGAAGGCTCGTGGTTTAGAGACATGGTAAGCTCTATTTTCTTTGATCGTCTACCTATCATACCTATCCGCCCAACTACATGTGCTTTGCTCGTTTGCCCAACTTGACTTGATTTATAAGCCTATATATCTATACATCAACCTACTCATCTATCTATATATAACATATGTACCTCATGTACCTATATACCATACTTGCTTCGTTTGCCTTTTACCTTACCTTATCCATCCGCCTGCTTACCTATATCTGGCTACTATATCTAAATGTACCATACTTGCTTCGCTTGCCTTTTACCTTACATTATCCATCCGCCTGCCTACCTATACCTGTCTACTATATCTAAATGTACCATACTTGCTTCGCTTGCCTTTTACCTTACCTTATCCATCCGCCTGCTTACCTATACCTGCCTACTATATCTAAATGTACCATACTTGCTTCGCTGGCCTTTTACCTTACCTTATCCATCCGCCTGCCTACCTATACCTGCCTAAATATCTAATTGTACCATACTTGCTTCGCTGGCCTTTTACCTTACCTTATCCATCCGCCTGCCTACCTATACCTGCCTACTATATCTAAATGTACCATACTTGCTTCGCTTGCCTTTTACCTTACCTTATCCATCCGCCTGCCTACCTATACCTGCCTACTATATCTACATGTAACCAACATACTTTAATTTGTTCGCCTTTTACCGTACCTTAATTTATCCAGCCGCCTGCCTACCTGCACCTACCTTCCCTGCTGAATTTCGTACATTCAATCTTGAAATAAAAAGCTGTCAATAATTACAATCTTCCATTGGTGTTGCTCTTTGTGTAGCGATTTGGAAAAGGTTTGTTCAAGTCTCATGAAGGCGTTTACGATGGACACTTTGAGTACAATCTTCGACATAAGTTCGGTGTGATGGAATACAACGATGGCTCAAGATATGAAGGAGAGTGGCAAAATGATCAGGTATTGTGGAAACTTGCCCAAGCATTAAATAGATAATAATCATATACCTTCTTCCTGCGGCATATCTGTGCATAATGGATCTTCGTCTGCAGATTTACAAAGTCAAGAGTGCAAACAATATACCTGTGATAGCTGACTAATTTAAATTAGTGCTTGTCTGAAAAATAAACTCAGTCCAGTCAAGAGAGTATGAGATAAGAGAGCTTATCCCCGGACCCCATCAGGGACTCTACTCGTCGTGTTAGTTTTAGAAACTTGTTAACAATCTCCGCACTTTTGTCTTGAGATGTTTTGATGATGCGACCGCGGCTCCTGCAATCGGACCAATCACGTTCCGTTCCCGAAATAACTTCAGTTTAAAAATAGAATGAAAAGATCCCCTGATGAGTGTAAAGCCCAATACGGGGGATAAGCTCTCTTATCTGATACTCTCTTGGTCCAGTCTAATTTCGTGTCGATTGTTGAGCCAATATGTGATTTTCCGTACCTGTCCGAAAATACCATTTAATTGTATTGTCTTTTAACTATTCGTAGCGCGAAGGACAGGGAGTGATGATTTATGCCGATTCAGGAATTTACGATGGTAAGTGATCTACGCTTTAGTTTTGAAAGAAAATCATAGTCGAATACAGACTCTTCCTTGAGCAGCTCATTTGGGCTTCGTCATTCTGTTTTGGGCTTGCTTTTTCTGTTTTGAGCTTGCTTTTTCTGTCCTGCGCTTTCTTTTTGTATTTTGGGCTTCCTTTTTTTTGTCTCGTCCTCCCTTTTTCTGTTGTGGGCTTCCTTTTTTCTGTTTGGGGATTTCCTGCAACCTTTTTTTTAAGGCTAAAACGTGGATATTAGCCAACAGTGTTTTGTTTTGTTCATCTCTTAGGAAGCTGGTTTCGTAACCTACGCCATGGTCGTGGAAAGATGACGTACCCTAAAGGAGCGACGTATGAGGGAAGTTGGGACCTAGACAGTGTAAGTATAAGGCTATATTAACAAAGTAATATCATTGACAACAGGAGTGATGGATGTATTGTTAATGTTGGAAAAGGGAAGGACTAAACTATCGTAGGGCGTGGATGATCTTTGGAAATTTCAAAAGTACCGGAGGCTTACGAAGGTGGGCGTGGCATACCATTTCTAACATACCAATTTTACCTTTAAAGGTAGACCTTTTTGCCCAAAAACCTGTTAGCCACCCTAAAAGACACCTGATCTTGACCTGTAAAAATACGACGATTATCCCCTCCCGTTGCCAACTGGAGTCTTGCATTTTGAGGGATGCAATATTTGGGACCTTATTTTTGTGATAACAATAAGATAAAGTTAAACGTTACCTCGCAAAATATAATGCTGAAATTGGTCTTTGTTGTTGCTATTTGTTCATGATAACAATCTGACTGATTATGTTGTTATTATGTTGAGAGAGGACAGCCACTCTGGTTTCCTTAGTTTCCATATAATCGCAAATGATCGAGAACGGTCGCAAACGATCGAAAAAAAAATCCATTTTGGAGAAACAAGTTTTTTTTTATCCGACCGACTTTGAACGATTTCGATGGCGATCACATATGAATCGAAAACGGTCGTAGTATCGAAAAACGTTTTCCTATAATCGAATTTTTTTTTCGATCGCTTGCGTTCGTTCTCGATCGTTCTCAATTATATGGAAACCAGGCTTAAATTAAACCCCTTACGACTGACATATCGTGTGTCGAAAATATTTTACATGTATTTTTTTAAATATAACTATTTATTTATCCTTGTTGTAAATATACATACTCGAAAAGCAAAACCATGACGACTTGTGATATATATTGATGTAGTGTTCTTGTGTTGTGATAGCCACATGGATCCGAGGGAATATACTCTGACCAGGATTCCAACTATACATACGTAGGTAAGGTCTTCACAACTTATTGAAAATTAATTGTGATTTTTAAATAGATTTTCACTGTTTTGTTTGCTTACATGTTGTGCTGGTATTGTGGGTATGTGAAAAAAGAGAATACTAAAATCTTGTGACTTAATTCAGGTGAATGGGTTCATGGTCGTAAAGAAGGAAGAGGAATAGAAAGAACACCTAATGGAACTTATGAAGGAGACTTCAAGGCCAATGTGGTGAGCCATGGACGTTTGCTTTTCTAATGCGTCTTTTAACCAGTCAGTTCAAGTTGTAGTATCAACATTGTTAATATAAAAATATTTTGAACATTTTTTGTTAGTTAATTTTTAAATTTTGATTCTGCAATTGTTTGTTCGTTCGTTTGTCTGTCTGTTTGTTTTTGTCTTTTTGTTTGTTTCCTTGTTTTTGTTTGTTTGCTTGTTTGTTGGTTTGTGTTTGTTTGTTCATTTGTTTCCTTGTTTGTTTGTTTCCTTGTTTGTTTGTTTTCTTGTTTGTTTGTGTTTGTTTGTTTGCTTGTTTGTTCGTTTGATTGCTTGTTTGTTTGTTAGCTTGTTCGTTTGTTTGCTTGTTTACTTGTTTGCTTGTTTTTTCGTTCCTTTGTTTGTCAGTATTATGAGTGACAATGTTATTCCTGTGTATGTTAAGGTGTGTTTTATTTTGTATATCATAGTTTAAGTGTGATGAGGGTACAACGTGTAATTCACGACTAAATAAACTGTGTCTTTCCAGCGCCACGGTAAAGGTGTCGAGACCCTTAAAGGGGGTATAGTATTTGAAGGAAAGTGGAGGGACAACAGAAAGGTTGGCGAAGGTCAACGCAGGACACGTTGGGGAAGTACTGAAACAACAGAAATACAGGTGATATTGTATTCCGACAAAACACAATACCACACACACCCTCCCCCACCCTCAAAGACGTTTGGCTAAGATTCTAATATGTGAAAGTCAAACAACATTATATAGACTGTGATAGGGGAGGTAAAGCGCACTACAAAACGAAGTGGCTAAAATTGATTTGCAGTTGATATTATAAATCTTCCGTTCGGCTTCCGACTTCCTTGATTATTTTTTTTGTAATTGGCTAGCTTAAATGATTAAATACTTTCTAAATTTTGCAAAATTGTACGTAGTTCAGGCTGAACTCGCTGCGTGAACTTAGCACACTCAAGAATTTACTTTCCAACTTCACTGGTAACGGAATTTTCTGAAATCAACCGTACCAAAGAAGTCAAAGACTGGATGAAGTTAACCAATGGATCATAACTATCCACTCATATAGTTTCTTTAGTTTTTTTTCCACTGGACATGGATATATCCAGGCTATCCAGGCTTGATACAACCGACCTTAGTTGTTAACTTTAACCACTGGACATGCATGGATATATCCAGGCTATCCAGGCTTGATACAACCGACCTTAGTTGTTAACTTTAACCACTGGACATGTATGGATATATCCAGGCTATCCAGGCTTGATACAACTGACCTTAGTTGTTAACTTTAACCACTGGACATGCATGGATATATCCAGGATATCCAGGCTTGATACAACCGACCTTAGGTGCTAACTTTAACCACTGGACATGCATGGATATATCCAGGCTATCCAGGCTTGATACAACTGACCTAAGGTGTTAACTTTAACCACTGGACATGCATGGATATATCCAGGCTATCCAGGCTTGATACAGCTGACCTTAGGTGCTAACTTTAACCACTGGACATACATGGATATAAACAGGCTATCCAGGCTTGATACAACTGACCTAAGGTGTTAACTTTAACCACTGGACATACATGGATATAAACAGGCTATCCAGGCTTGATACAACTGACCTTAGGTGTTAACTTTAACCACTGGACATGCATGCATATATCCAGGCTATCCAGGCTTGATACAACCGACCTTAGTTGTTAACTTTAACCACTGGACATGCATGGATATATCCAGGCTATCCAGGCTTGATACAACCGACCCAAGGTGTTAACTTTAACCACTGGACATGCATGGATATATACAGGCTATCCAGGCTTGATACAACCAACCTTAGTTGTTAACTTTGTTATTGTTAATTCTAGCAATGGAAAGAAGGTCAGCTGATGAACAAGGACGAATCAGTAGCTCCTGATCTCCCATTCGTACAGAGACACTGAGAAACAACTCTATACAACAGCTAGTGTATGTTAAACCCTTGAAGGGCGTAGCCGGTCGAGTTCAATATTTCTTTCAACTTTAACCCCTTGTCGTTCTTTTGACAAAAAGGATACAAGGCCCCAACTACACTCGTATTTACCAATTACAGTACACAATAGATTTTCTTGCAAGAAATGAAAAATTGAAATAGGCTTTTAGATTGATTCTAATTAACAAAATTGTGAATATATATTTTTATTGATGTAAATAATCTCGAAAATAGCTATCAATAAATGGTACAATCAGATGAATTATATCGTACGTTGATTGATAGACAAACTAAGCTAGCAATAACAGTACAAATACTTATCAACTTTTCTTCCGGTGTTTCATGCCATCGCTATAAGACATGGTCATTGACGTAAAGCCGGCTAAATACGAGATAGAAAAATCATCAACTTGGCTGGAAACATTGTTTCTGTTCAAGTTTACTTTAGATCAACATGTAACGCAACAAAATCATTTGTTGCGGTTGCAAGTTTGACAAATCGTGCACGCTGATTGGTTCATTTGCTACATATGTGTATCCAATGGCGTTGTCACAACAACCATTCAATTTACGGTTACACTCGTGTACACCAATCAGCGAGCGAGATTTGTGCAACTTACAGCTAATTATTTTGTTGTGTGACAAGTTGATCGCGCACGATGAAAAATGACAAACACTGAAGCTAAACTTGAATGTTGCGTGCCAAAGTTGACTTTTTTTCTGGTATTTAGCCGCATTAAATAGGTAGCCTCTGAAACAGGGATTCTTAATTTCGCCACGCAATCGTTTGTCTTCACCACGAACGCCTGTATTTTACGAGAAAAGGATGCCACCCAGGGCTAGTAGAATGGCGTAACTTGCCATCATGCTTATTGCACGCTTGTTCACTGCATGTGTGGCTGCAGTAGAGGTGACCACAGTGACTTTGTCGTTAGGATTGGCGCCTGTAAAATCCATTACCATGCAGTTGGACGTCTTTTCGTACTTGAATGATAGTCCCCACATCTGATTACACAGTCCTTCGCCATTCTTGTAACGCTGCAAACATTCAAAAAATAATATGGAAATTATGAATATTGTTCTTTGTATTTATTTTGCATATCAATAGGCGATCTGCATTATGGCCTCATTTTACTGCAACTACCAGCATTCAATGCGAATTCTCTTTCATATTCAAATTCTTAATCCAATTTGGAGATTAACAGAACAATTTGCGCTAATTTCGATACAAAAGAAAGTGTACAATGGGTTCTGGTAGTTGTAGTATGTGACGCCAGAATTCAAATCGCCTATTTCAAGTTGTCTTTGATCTAAATGAAAATTAGTCAAAATAGTCTGGCTTCTATGAATAGCACTAGCGGGGTTCCTGATGAGGTCCGGGGATATGTTCTTTTAGCTCATTTTCTTTTGGTTTTCTGTGTTTGTTATCAAGGAGGGCAAGTAAGACCTCTGTATTAATTGGTCGTGTTTGTGCTTCGGCGAATTCTTAGCGCGTCGTACACAACATTCAGTTGGTATAGTAACTAAATTTTATTTGGCGATCAATAGTTAAGATCTGTTTCATACTTATGTGTCGTGCATTTTCCTTTTTTTGCAAAGTTTTTGTAGCTTTTTATCGCCATGTTGTCAGACGTGGAATTCTTTTAAAAACTCGAATTATGAGAAATTCCAACCACCTACCTCGGCAAACGTCAGGCATTTCGAGTTTCGTGGACAAGTATATACACTTGAGGAGTAGTTCAATTCGTTCAACCAGTCTTGGACACACGTTAGATCATCCTTACATGCCTCAAACCAGTCATCGCAGTATTTACTGCAGATAGGGACCCTTTTAACATAGGCTTTGCCAATATGCCATTTGATCAAGTTTGGCTCGCACTGAAAGAAGCACTCTTCGTTTCTCAGGTATTTATCGCAAGTCTGATGAGAGTGAATTAATCAGTTCATTAATTATTAAGTGATTGATTGATTAATTGAATATGATTGATTGATTGAATATAAGATTGATTAATTGATTGGTTGTTTGGTTGGTTGATTGATTGATTGATTGATTGATTGATTGATTGATTGATTGATTGATTGATTGATTGATTGATTGATTGATTGATTGATTGATTGATTGGTTGGTTGGTTGGTTGGTTGGTTAGTTGGTTGGTTGGTTGGTTGATTGATTGATTGATTGATTGGTTGGTTGGTTGGTTGGTTGGTTGGTTGGTTGGTTGGTTGATTGATTGATTGATCGATTGATTGATTGAATTAATGTATGATTGACTGATTGATGCAGCACTGAGTGAATGCTGCATTGCACATTTACTACACAAAAACAATCCGCCGGCTCTTTTTTCGGTTTTGATGATTTGAATTGCGCGTGTTTCAGATCAAGCACAATTAAAAATCAAGATCCCTACAACAGTACAGAAATCGGGATTGGCCTATTTATTATGCGGGAAACGTGATTACCGTAAAATGTTTATCCGGGATTTAAACTTTCTTCGTTACCCTGAATCCGGTCTCTGTGCGACTGGTGAATCCAGACAATTAATCGACGTGGATTGGCAAATTATCAGATATTTTGACGTGGAACGTGATAAACTTGATTTCTATTGAATTGCTGGGAATGTTGAAAAATATCAGAATTTTCCCTTGTTCGGGAACTGGGCCAAAAAATCTCACGTGAATGCGTTTAATAAGGTTGTATAGGGGACCCTGATCAATTGATTCATATACGTTTTAAAAATAATATTACAGTTCATAACCCTAAATTAATCGATTAATTTATCTGAAATTAATATTTGTCATTATTTTCTTTTATATCTTTTTTTCTTTTCATTTCTATACGGAACAAAAGTTTTTTCGACGTGACGCATCTAAGCAATCCACACCCTTAATATGAACCTGTGCCAGCACACCAATGGTGACGGTAGAATCACACACGGCAACCCCATTTCCTTTATCTAATTATATTTGAGGTTTGCTTAGTTTGGAAAATGCAGATAGATTTTACAAATTAATTCAACTAACTCGGCACGAGAAACCATTTATTAACATCTATCTATCACCATTGATGACTGAAGTTTAGTTGGATCACGTTGACATGCCCTTACATGTTCAGTCAATGTTGTACTAGATGCATGAGACGTATATCTAAATTGACGCATAAAAGTACTTGCTCACTTTATTTCTTAACTTGTTTACCTGGCTTAGATTAGAGCAGTGATTCCAAGTAAAATTCCAAATGTTTCTGACACGATGTTTTGCCAGTTCCACAGTTAAGGCGGCAGTGCAACACGATTTGTCTTTCCAAGCATGGCATTCTTTAAAATCTGCACTCTCTTTTGATGGGACTTTCTTGTGAAATTTCCCATAAAGGCATTTCTCCGTGTTTCCTGACCGAACCAGTACTAGTAGAAGCAGGACGCCGAGAAGAGGGATGATCACTCCAGACGTTGTCGACATGATGACAGATGAAAGCTAAACATCACGCGATACGTGCAAATGGGCTGTTGCGTTAGGCATTAACGAAACCGCTGAACGTACGTCATCCCGATCGTTGCTTCAGAAGCAATAATATGACACTAAATCAGATTTCAGTATTGCAAATTTATTGACGAGTAATGATTCCAATTAATTTGCGAAAAAAAAACACTGCTATGAGGGTCTAACAAAATGCTTTTTAGCTATATACATGTTTCAATTTAGCTTATTTCTTGGAAAGACAATATATTTCACGGACATTTGAATGCAGAGTTTCCGTCATGAATTGTTAGTACACATCACCTCAAAAAAGTCAAAATTACAGGCAATGTCTTGCTGAATTTGTTTTATATCAAATATAAACTGAATCGAAAAGTATATATGGAGGTCACCGTGCTTTTTTTGGAACTATCGGCGAAAAACGCTAAGTTATCAGTTTTAACAAGAGATTCGCCTTGCTCAATATTTGTTCTAGTTCAAGTCCTTGTTCGATATATTTGGGGGGTTTCCAGTGGCCTATCCCTAATGATATCAGTCTAAAGGTTGTTAAAGGATCTGTTTTTTACAAGAAAACAACACCAAGTGCTAGCAAAAGAGCGTAACTCAGTATGATATTTATTGCAGGCTTCACTGCATGTGTGGCTGCAGTAGGGGCGACCACACTGACTTTGTCATTAGGATTGGCGCCTGTGAAATCCATTACCATGCAGTTGGACGTCTTTTCGTACTTGAATGATAGTCCCCACATCTGATTGCATAGTCCTTCGCCATTCTTGTAACGCTGCAAACATTCAAAAAATAATATGGGAAATTAAGAATATCGTTCTTGTTACTTCATTTGTATAGAACAAATATATATATTATATTATGTTATATAAGTTTTCTGTGACTAAAATGAAAGATAGCAAAATCCGACTTTACTCGAATACTTTTTTCAGTAAAAAAGTGTGTTCAACAATGTGTTTTATTTTTTATTTTTTATCTTTTTTTTATTTATTTTTTTTATGAGTTCTTCATTGCAGGCTCAATTGATATATTTCCCATTGCGACCTCTTTTTTTTTCTTCATGACAGTATTCCGATCCCCTTGCAATCAATTTTGAGAGACTTTGAAACATGTGATTACTTCGTAAAAAAACTACTGAGCCCAGTGTGAGAAATTTCATTAAATATACCTACCTCGGCAAACGTCAAGCATTTGGAACTTCGTGGACAAGTGTATGAACTTGCTGAGAAGTTAAAATCGTTCAACCAGTCTTGGACACACGTTAGATCATCCTTACATGCCTCAAACCAGTCATCGCAGTATTTACTGCAGATAGGGACCCTTTTGACATAAGCACTACCAATGTGCCATTTGATCAAGTTTGGCTCGCACTGAAAGAAGCACTCTTCGTTTCTCAGGTATTTATCACAAGTCTGATGAGAGACAGATTAAATGAATTGCAGGAATTGGTAAATTGATCGATATCTAAAATATTCAGTTGAGATAGATTGATTGACTGATTGATTGACATATTGATTGATGGACTGATTGATCGATTGATATATTGATTGATTGGTTGGTTGTTGGTGGATAAGATGGTTGCCTGGTTGGTTGCCTTGCTAGTTGGCTTGTTGAATGTTTGGCTGACTGGTTGGTTGGTTAGACTTAGATGGTTGGTTGGTTGGCTGGTTGGTTGGTTGGTTTGGGGGTTGGCTGGTTTGTTTTGGTTAACCGTTTCGGATGCATGCTGATTCATTCGGCAGTTAATTTGGTATTCAATGTTCACAACCGATATTTTGTTATGTGTCGTACAACAACAATTGGTTTTTATGGTTTTTGGTAGCACATGCACGAACTGGAACTAAATAATTTTTCAGGCATTACTGCGCAGTTATTGGATTTGATATAACGATGTAAATAGCAACCTGATACTCAGTTTATAATCCTTGGTGAGTTTATCCAAAGTTTACATTTGCCTTGTTTTATTTTCTTTTACACGGAATCAAATCACACATTTTTCTTTCTACGTGACGCACTTTAAACTTCGGTGTCACGCCAGTAATATCGTGCCAGACCACTTTATAAAACCCTTTTCTTTCATGATTTTCTCATTTTTTTTTAATTGTTCATATTTAGGGAAAGTGTAGAAAGATTTTAAATTCGTCCAGTTAAAGCAAAAACACTTCTTTAAATCTCTTAATGAACACTGAATTTTGTACGAGAGAACATTGAAACGTGCCATTGCACATCACATCTCCACGTTCTAGCACTTCCTGGCAGTGTTTTTTGAACGAAGTAATTATTTCAGACATGTCAAAATGTATATATGTACATCTTGGCTTGCTATTTTTACCTGGCTTAAGTTTGAGCAGTGATTCCAAGTAAAATTCCAAATGTTTCTGACACGATGCTTTGCTAGTTCAACAGTGAAGTCTGCAGTACAGCACGATTTGTCTTTCCAAGCGTGACATTCCTTAAAATCTGCACTCTCTTTGGATGGGACTTTCTTGTGATATTTCCCATCAAGGCATTTATCCGTGTTTTCTGAGCTAACTTGCAGAAGCAGGACATTAAGAAGAAGGAAGAAAAGTGTAATATGCCACCAAGGCCGTAGAAAGTACACAAAAAGACACACGACACGAGGGTAATTCTCAACACGTTTACTCAACGTTCTGGTCACGTGATGACACAGGTAACCCAATATACTACATCCCTTCTTTTCTTTTTTTTTTAACTGAAATTAACTAATAATAAACAGGATTAAAACATAATGACTATTTACTAAGTGTTCACATAGTCAACGTTCCTTGAATCAGGCAAGTCCATATCTGAATTAAGTAACAACTGGTTGAATGATATGTAATAACAGAATGTTCAAATAAAGTGTCCACATGACATAGTCATGACATAGTCTTTGAAATGTTCTGGTTTCTTTGTTTCCCTGTTCGATCGTCTGACAGCTGGTTGGGGGTCGCCGTCTACACCTAAACCCTGTTTCACTACCTCATGGTTGATACTCTCTGGCAGAGACTCCTCTACAGCACGTGGTTCATCGGCCTTTTCTCCACTTAGTGTTTCCCTTGGTTGTTGAGTATGCGCTTGACCTGGTTGAGTGTACTTCTTAACCTGTCCAATATTTCTTTTGTAGGTAACACCCTGGTGTGACTGTAAGTGGAGTTGATCTCCATGCCTTGCTGTAACTTCGTATGGATTCTCCTCGTAAGCTGGAGATAACTTGTTCTCTTTCCTTTTCTCCAGGAGAACGAAGTCACCGGCCTGGAGCTCGCTGAGCTGTGAAGGTCGGTTCTTTTTGTCAGCATAGTCAGCAGTGGCTTGCTTCCTCTCCGCGTCATGATCTCTTGTTTCCTGATGGTCTTTCTCTTCATCGTCAAGCTCAGCTAAGTCAGGTAGCTTGCAACTCAGGACACGATTGTAAAGTAGTTGTGACGGACTCTTCCCAGTTGTAGTGTGAGGCGTTGATCTGTAGGCTAATAGGTACTTGTTCAGTTCCGTTTTCCAGTCTTTCTTCTCGACGTGGAACGCTTTCATGGCTTTCAGCAGTGAACGGTTTTGCCTCTCTACTTCGCCGTTAGCTCTCGGCCACAATGGTGTGGTCAGTCTATGGTTAATTCCCATCTCTTTAAGGTAGCTTTCCATCTCACTGGATACAAGATTGGGACCGTTGTCCGTCCTCAATGACCTTGGTATACCATGTCTGGCAAAATGCGAGTCCAGACGCTTGATGATCTCTTTGCTTACGGTTGATCGTACAACGTCCACCTCTACCCAGCGACTGAAGTAATCAGTTAGAACAACAAGGTATTCTCCAGTTGGCATGGGTCCAAGCAGGTCTACTGCAAGGTCTTGCCATGGTTTGTCAGGCATCTTTGTCGACTTCACCGATGGTAAGCTGTAGTGCTTGGTCACTACTTGGCAACTATGACACTCTCTGCACTTCCTCTCAGCATCACGGTCCATACCCGGCCACCATACCTTTGATCTCAGACGTTCTTTAGTTTTCACTATGCCTTGGTGTCCCTCGTGGGCCAAGTCAGTGACACGTTTTCTTAGACTCTCTGGCATGACGATTCTTGCGCCACGAAGAATGACCTTCCCGACATACGTCAACTCATTTCTCACTACCACATATTCTTTCGGTGCGTTATTCCAGTTTCCACTGACTAAACATGCTCTTACTTTCTGTAGCTCCCTGTCTTCGGCCGAGGCTTGTTCTATCTCTTTAATGTTGAGTGCTGTTGGTACGGAGTTGATAGCAATCATGCGTACATGTTCATCATCACGCTTTCCTTCTGTTCTCTCTGCCTGCCTCGTCAGCCGTGATAGCGCGTCGGCAATGTTATCTTTAGACTTGACATAACGTACTTTGAAGTTGAACGGTTGGAGCCTCAAAACCCATCTCTCAATTCGTGCGGAAGGCTTAGAAGTGTTAGAATATATGACTTTCAGTGGCTCGTGATCGGTTACTAAATCAAATGACTCTAATCCTAGCAGGTAGATGTTGAACCTCTCGCAGGCCCAAACCAGCGCTAGGGCCTCTTTCTCCGTCTGACTGTATCTTCTCTCCACACTACTGAGGCTGCGACTGGCATAGCAAACAGCTCTACTCTCACCGTCCTTCTCCTGCACGAGAATGGCTCCCAACCCGACTGGGCTTGCGTCAGCGATAACCTTCGTGTGGGCATGCTTGTCAAAATAAGCGAGGACTGGTGCACTGGCTAAATCTCCTTTCAACTTATCAAATGCCTGTTGTTGTTCACGCTCCCAGGCGAAGACTGCATCTTTCCTGGCTACCTTTCGTAGGGGTTCTGCGGTTGTCGCGAAGTCTGGTATGAAGCGTGCACTAAAACCGACCATGCCTAAGAAGCTTCGAACCTCTGATGGTGAACTTGGGGCTTCGGCCTCCAGAACTGCCTTTACTCTTTCATCAGTTGGGCCAATCCCATATTTCGACAATAGGATACCCATGAAGACAATCCTATCCATTCTGAAGGTGCACTTCTCTGCGTTCAGTGTTAGATTCCGTTCATGTAGCCGTCTCATGACGTTTTCTAGGTTCCTGTCATGATCTTCCACATTCTTTCCATGCACAACAAGATCATCTGCGATGTTTTGGACCCCTTCAATGTCAGCCAATACTTGTCTCACAATTTGTTGGTACTTCTCGGGCGCAGAGTTCACTCCGAAAAGCAGCCTCTTGTATCTGAAAAGTCCATCGTGCGTGGCAAATGTTGTTATGTCGCGTGAATTCTCACTCAGCTCAATTTGATGGAATCCTAGGCGCAGGTCTAACTTCGAGAACACTGTGCTGCCATTTACACTTTCGAGCACCTCATCAACGGTTGGCATTGGTATTCGCTCCCTTATTACAGCTTCATTTGCACGACGCATGTCGACACACAATCTGATGTCTCCTCCACTCTTTGGGGCTACTACTATGGGACTAACCCAGGACGTGGGACCTTCTACACGCTCAACAATATCCTTCTCTATGAGACTGTTCACTTTCTTGGTCACCTTCTCACGCAATGCAAAGGGGATGGGTCTGGGCTTCTGAGCAACTGGTCTAACATTTTCATCAATATGTAACTGCAATTGATAGTCATTAAGCTTGCCAATCCCTCTGAAAACCTTAGGATATTTTGCTTTGAGTTCAGATGAGATGTCATGCACACTGTTGCAGTTGAGACTAGGCATAGGCCCGATATGTAAAATCTTCAAGGCTTTCGATGCAGTATTTCCTAGTAAACACCGTCCGTTATCAGTAACTACAAACTGCGACTTAATCTTCTCATTGTTAACTGATAACTCAACGTCAAACTGGCCCAATACATTGAGCTTCTTGCCTCCATAAGCGAACAACTTTTTTGTTACACCCCCTCAGCCTAGCCTGCAAACCTTGTGCTTTCAGTTCATTGAGCTCGTTTAAACTGATTAAGTTACTCACCGATCCAGAGTCAATAAGCACATCTTTACGTATCCCATTTATGCTTACCGATACCACAGGCTCTCCAGTTGTAACACACACATTTTCTACCTTCTCAGACACAGCAAATTGACCACCATCGTACTCGCTGTCGCTTGTATCGTCATCTTCTTCATCATCTTCAACGCAATTGGATGCGCCGCCCTTTCGGCTCCACCTCGATCCACTTTGACCCCCTTTGGCACGTCGTCCACTCCCAGTGTTGTCCTTACAACATGCTGCAAAGTGTCCATACTTCTTGCACTTAGCACACTTCTTGCCTCTAGCAGGGCAAACGTTATCTTTCATCATGTGTCCCTCTTTTCCACAGCTATAGCAGGTCACTTTCTTGCTGGATTGGGACTTAACAAGATTAACACTTTTCTCCTCTTTCTTTTGAGATGATTGGACTGACATGTCATTGGCTTGTAAGTTCGCCGATTCCCAGACTCGAGCCTTCTCAAGTGCTTCCTCAAGTGTTATATTTCTTGTTTCTAACAGTTTCTTTTTCAGGTCTAAGTCTTTTATTTGTTCAATTAGCTGATCTCTCAAATTGTCATTTAAACTTGTCCCAAAATTGCAATGTTTTGCCTGCTTTCGAAGTCGAATCATATACTGGTCAGCGGTTTCCCCATCGGTCATGGCGATATGGCGAAAAACATGTCGCTCGTAAGGAATGTTTTCTTCGACTCGAAAATGATGGTCGAGCTTTCGAATCGCTACTTGAAATGCATCGTCGCCTTCATCGGGGACCGGACCTGGATCTTGTAAGTCGTCAAAAATGTCTTGAACATCGAAACCGGCAAAATGGAGCAACTGAGCTCGTTTCTTATTTGCATCAGTAAGACCTTCGCCATCAGCGTAGTACAAAAACGCTCGTTTCCACTTCCTCCAACGCTCTGCCACTTGCGAAGCCGGTCCATTAACATCTAACGTAGGTAATTGTTTTCCTGGCATCCTCGTCGCCAATGTAATATGCCACCAAGGCCGTAGAAAGTACACAAAAAGACACACGACACGAGGGTAATTCTCAACACGTTTACTCAACGTTCTGGTCACGTGATGACACAGGTAACCCAATATACTACAAAAAGAACTCCAGACGTTGTCGACATGTTGGCAGTTGTGACGACTTCTCGAGTTGAACACTCAAGCGTTTTGAGTCACGCGACTTAATATGTGACCTTATATATATCGATCCAATCCCTCTCATTTTGTTTCACGTGCATGCATGATAAATGATGTTGTATAAATCAAATAGGTATGATTAATTATCGATGAAATGAAATGTGTTCTTCATGAATTGTCCATCAAATGTAGTCAAAAACTGATCACATTCCTAGATTCCACGCCACTCTTAATTTTTGACAAAAACAAAAACAAAACAAAAAATACAAAAACAAAACATGACCACGTTTTGTACATCTATTTCACAAATGAAATGCACGTCACCCCGATCGCTGCTTAAGGACCAATAATATGACACAAAATCAGATTTCAGTATTGCAAATTTATTGACGAGTAATGATTCCAATTAATTTGTGGGAAAAAAAACACTGCATGCTATGAGGTTCTAACAAAATGCTTTTTAGCTATATACATGTTTCAATTTAGCTTATTTCTTGGAAAGACAATATATTTCACGAACATTTGAATGCAGAGTTTCCGTCATGAATTGTTTGTACACATCACCTCAAAAAAGTCAAAATTACAGGCAATGTCTTGCTGAATTTGTTTTATATCAAATATAAACTGAATTGAAAAGTATATATGGAGGTCACCGTGCTTTTTTGGAACTATCAGCGAAAAACGCTAAGCTAATATCAGTTTTAACAAGAGATTCGCCTTGCTCAATATTTGTTCTAGTTCAAGTCCTTGTTCGATATATTTGGGGGGTTTCCAGTGGCCTATCCCTAATGATATCAGTCTAAAGGTTGTTAAAGGATCTGTTTTTTACAAGAAAAGAACACCAAGTGCTAGTAAAAGAGCGTAACTCAGTATGATATTTATTGCAGGCTTCACTGCATGTGTGGCTGCAGTAGGGGTGACCACACTGACTTTGTTATTAGGATTGGCGCCTGTAAAATCCATTACCATGCAGTTGGACGTCTTTTCGTACTTGAATGATAGTCCCCACATCTGGTTACACAGTCCTTCGCCATTCTTGTAACGCTGCAAAAATTAAAAAAAATAATATGGGAAATTAAGAATATTGTTCTTGTTACTTGATTTGGATATAACAAATACATATATTATATTATGTTATATAAGTTTTCTGTGACTAAAATGAAAGATAGCAAAATCCGACTTTACTCGAATACTCTTTTCAGTAACTGAAAAAGTGTGTTCAACAATGTGTTTTTGTTTGTTTGTTTGTTTGTTTTTTGTTTTTTTTTTAATGATAGAAACAAAAAAGTTCTTCATTGGAGGCTCGATTATGATATTTCCCATTGCGACCTCTTTTTTTTCTTCATGACAGTATTCCGATACCCTTGCCATCAATTATGAGAGACTTTGAAACATGTGATTACTTTGTAAAAAAACTACTGAGCCCATTGTTAGAAATTTTATTAATAATACCTACCTCGGCAAACGTCAAGCATTTGGAACTTCGTGGACAAGTGTATGAACTTGCTGAGAAGTTAAAATCGTTCAACCAGTCTTGGACACACGTTAGATCATCCTTACATGCCTCAAACCAGTCATCGCAGTATTTACTGCAGATAGGGACCCTTTTGACATAAGCACTACCAATGTGCCATTTGATCAAGTTTGGCTCGCACTGAAAGAAGCACTCTTCGTTTCTCAGGTATTTATCGCAAGTCTGATGAGAGACAGATTAAATGAATTGCAGGAATTGGTAAATTGATCGATATCTAAAATATTCAGTTGAGATAGATTGATTGACTGATTGATTGACATATTGATTGATTGACTGATTGATCGATTGATATATTGATTGATTGGTTGGTTGGTTGTTGGTGGATAAGATGGTTGCCTGGTTGGTTGCCTTGCTAGTTGGCTTGTTGAATGTTTGGCTGACTGGTTGGTTGGTTAGACTTAGATGGTTGGTTGGTTGGCTGGTTGGTTGGTTGGTTTGGTGGTTGGCTGGTTTGTTTTGGTTAAACGTTTCGGATGCATGCTGATTCATTCGGCAGTTAATTTGGCATTCAATGTTCACGACCGATATTTTGTTATGTGTCGTACAACAACAATTGGTTTTTATGGTTTTTGGTAGCACATGCACGAACTGGAACTAAATAATTTTTCAGGCATTACTGCGCAGTTATTGGATTTGATATAACGATGTAAATAGCAACCTGATACTCAGTTTATAATCCTTGGTGAGTTTATCCAAAGTTTACATTTGCCTTGTTTTATTTTCTTTTACACGGAATCAAATCACACATTTTTCTTTCTACGTGACGCACTTTGAACTTCGGTGTCACGCCAGTAATATCGTGCCAGACCACTTTATAAAACCCTTTTCTTTCATGATTTTCTCTTTTTTTTTAATTGTTCATATTTAGGGAAAGTGTGGAAAGATTTTAAATTCGTCCAGTTAAAGCAAAAACACTTCTTTAAATCTCTTAATGAACAATTTTGTATGAGAGAATATTGAAACGTGCCATTGTATCACATCTCCATGTTCTAGCACTTCCTGGTAGTGTTTTTTGAACAAAGTAATTATTTCAGACATGTCAAAATGTATATATGTACACCTTGGCTTGGTATTTTTACCTGGCTTAAATTTTAGCAGTGATTCCAAGTAAAATTCCAAATGTTTCTGACACGATGCTTTGCTAGTTCAACCGTGAAGTCTGCAGTACAACACGATTTGTCTTTCCAAGCGTGACATTCCTTAAAATCTGCAGTCTCTTTGGATGGGACTTTCTTGTGATATTTCCCATCAAGGCATTTCTCCGTGTTTTCTGAGCTAACTTGCAGAAGCAGGACATTAAGAAGAAGGAAGAAAAGAACTCCAGACGTTGTCGACATGTTGACAGTTGTGACTGACGATGGACTTCTCGAGTTGCACACTCAAGTGTTTTGAGTCACGCGACTTAATATGTGACCTTATATATATCGATCCAATCCCTCTCATTTTGTTTCACGTGCATGAATGATAAATGATGTTGTATAAATCAAATATATAGATATGATTAATTATCAATGAAATGTGTTCATCAAATGAAGTTGAAAACTGATCACACTCCTAGATTCCACGCCACTTATTTTTGACAAAAAAAAAAAAAGCATGACCACGTTTTGTACATCTATTTCACAAATGAAATGCATTGCATTGAAAATTGTTTCTGAAGTGCAATGAATGTTCGTTCCTGACCAAAAGTGAGCTGAGAAACAAACGATTTCCCTCTTCCAGCAACTTTATCGAATGGGATTCCTGTGGTCAGAAATTATTCCAAGTCAGTTACAAGAAGTCCAAAATTTATGCAGGTTGTCGTGCATCCACATAAACACTTCCAAAGTCGGAGGATTCATATATATGTACGGTTTCTTTTGATATTACAAGCAAGTCATTGAGCAGGAGACTCCTGAAACCTCAGCTACTCTAATAAGAGCGAGTCCTAAAAGTGTTTTTATTATACTATGAGCAGAGATCGAGGACAGTTGAGAAGGTAATGGTAAGTGTTTCACGGGCAAAGTTGTGGTTACAAATACGAGCGGGCACGAATACGAATTTGACGAAGAAACTGTGATCGTGCTTTAACATTACAGACCATTAGAGACAGCATTTGATCCCACTGGATTCAAGTTCTGTTCATGTTGTAGTAGTGAAAAGATCCAGCTGATACAATATTAGGTCTTTCGTTTAGACATATATCTGGGATGCAAACTTTGCGTCGCGCTATTTAATTTTGATAGTTTTGTTGAAATATAAAAGTGTGCTTAGAGTTTCTGCAAGTAAGAAACATGAATATCTCATTGAAATAAAGTCGAAAATCGTTCAATTTGTACCAGCTTACTCAATTTTTAACCAAAATTCGGTTTTAGTTGGATGTTGTCCACTTACAGCCTGAACTAAATTCAGTCGTAATCGAATTCTTCTTCGAATATTGAAACCTTTTTGATAACGAAATTATATAGAAAGGAATTAGTACAAATCAACTGTCTTGATAACATCATACCGTGTTGGTTGACTGATCGACAGAAAGTTTTTCAAAGAGTTTGTACCTTATATTCTGATCTCGTCAATCAGTGCAAATAATATACCAATCAAAACTAGAGCATCGTAAACGAGAGATTACCGTTCTGAATTTGCTCTCCTTCGAATTCCTGATGCTGCCTTCGCTTAAGGCCGGTACACACTAGGCGACAAGTCGCAGCGACTTGTTCCCGCGATAGGTCGTAGCGACAATTTCCCCCCGTGTGTACCTGGTATTTTTGGCGGAAATTGTCGCAGTGACAAATATTGAACCAATACACACTGAGGCGACATGTCGTGACGACAAGTCGCTGCGACTTGTCGCCTAGTGTGTACCGGCCTTTAGAGTGCAAACAATTAAACCATGAAACTTTAGTAATACTAAATAGTGCTATGTTATGCAAATTCTATTGTTTTCTTTTGTTTAATTAGCACTATTTTGTACTATTTAGTAATTAGTGTTTCAGGGATATATTGTTTGCACTCTACTTCCAAAGTTAGCACTAATTAGCACTAATAATTTAGTTAACTATATTTCACAGGAATTATAATAGAGTGCAAACACTAAATGTGTGCAACAGTTGTCACTATTTTGTAGTAAATAGCACTAATTAAACAAAAGAAAACAATAGAGTGCACGCACTAAAAGTGTGCAACATAAATACCACTAAATAGTGCTATTTTATGCTAATTCGATTGTTTTCTTTTGTTGCACACATTACAAGTGTTTGAACTCTATTATTACTCGGGCGGGCTTCCTGTGGAAGCCGACCGAGTTATAAATTCGCCGTTGTTTTTCTTCGGTCACAAAGTGCAGTTCACGCGCTGTTCACGTGGAAAATAGCGATCGATAACTCAATGATCGTGATCGATAAATCTTACGTCATCAATGACATGTGGGATCGAAGTTGTCAGACTTCGAAGGCTTCGCTTTTGATCGAAGTAGCATGAAATAATTTTTAGGTTCTTTGTCTTTAAAGGATGTAGACCCAGCCTAAAAGATGTCGAGCGTTTTTGGAACGAGCTGGTCAGCGAAATCAAAGCAAAATGTCAAAAGAATCTCAAAGAATTTGAACTCAAATGAAATCAAATGTACTGACTCAAACAATGACAAACAAACAAACCGGCGTACAGATTCCCTAGTGAAACCGAACAAACAAATATTAACTGTTTAGTAAGCAGGAACTTTATTGTCAAGAAAAATGTTCCATGTAAACCGAAGATGGACGCCATTTTAAAGATGTTTGATCCCTTTCTTAAGCCTTGGAATTACTCTTTTGAGTATCATTTATCATTTTTTTGTTTATAATTTTGAACAAAGGTTATTGTTTCACTAGTTTTACAATTATAACAACGTTTTGCATTACGCTTTGTAGCAAGTGCTGATGCTTATCGTGAAACTATTGTGAATTCGTCGCTTAATGACTGTAATATATTGAAAGCTGATGGTTTGACTGTACATATATACAATGATATATATTTGAGAGAATACTAGATCTCGTTGTTCAAAGTATATTTATTCAAATTATAAATTAAATAAAATGCTCTCATACAGCAAAGCCCTTTAAGATACATTCTTATATTCGATATTCAAAAGGTAAACTGAAAATGGTAAATATTATACAGTTTAAGAATATCAAAAAACAAACACTGGTTTCTAGAAGCACAGGTAGCCCAAGCTTACTACCAGTAGGCGAATACTATCAAAACCCAACGAAATGAGCTCAAATTCATACATGACACTCTTAAATATATCAGCGACACAAGATAAGAGTTTTATTGAAGTTTATTGATTTTAAAGTAGAAAAAAGTTGACCTAAAAGTACCCATGCAATCCACATCAAATACCCATATATTTTTCGTCTGTCTGTCTAGCTACAACACTGCTGCCAACTTGAACACTGTTAATAAGCTTGGGCTACCTGTACCAGAAGCAGGGGAAGTATGTCAATATTTTCTTGTAATAAACTGGTTTTAGCGTCATTTTGCCACCATTACCAGCATTCTTGGCGCATATTCTTTCATGTTGTAATTTTTAATCCCTTTGGAGATAAATAGAACAATCTGCACTAATTACGCTACAAACAAAAGTTTAGTTTTCAATAGGCTCAGGGTTTTGAAGCTCGCGCGGATCACCCTAGTCAAAATCCAAGTCGAGTAACTACTCCGGCTGTATGTCTATGTGTGTACCAAGTTGTTATAATATCTTTAGATGTCGACAGAAAACCTTTGATTTAATTAATTATTTTAACAAAGGTTTAGTTTATGAAGGCGGTCTTCTTTATTGTAACTAGACTCGTGCCCTTAAATAAAAGTGATGAATGATAAAAAATGTTTGGCATATTGAAAATAATGAAGCAAGGGATATAAAAAACATGTTTATTTATGTTTTCAAGAAATGTTTTTTTCATAGGGGAGGGAGGGGTTTTTGATTTTGGAATTCCGAGGGGGAGGGGGGATATTCGATTTTGGATTTCCGAAGGACCTGGGGGATTTATCGGAATTCCAAGGACCGGCCAACGAGAACGGTTACGAGGAGAAGCTAGCAGATTCAAAAATTCGTTATCAGAATAGTTTTCTCAAAAAAATTGCTTCGAAAAACCAGATGCGTATTATACAAAGTCTTATAACCAAGCCTAATACCAAGTTAGCCTAAAATTACTTCGGAAACCACATTGGGCGTGGATTATTTATATTATTTTTTCGGGAAATTAAAAGTCGCGGACAAATACACTTGATCGCGAACATGCCGTTCTTTTACTTAGCGACCGACATGTAAACAAACTTTTCGCACCTTAACATTCTCAACTTTTTGACTTTTAAACATTCCTGAGACACTGAATTTTAGAAAATAACTTAATCTATGTCTTGTTTTCTGTTGAAATGAAAACAGTTGAGGAAGTTATGAAAGCTTTTTTTAGTTTAAAATGCAAATTCGTAAAGCCTTCGAATGGCTCCACTACACTTTTTGAAGGCAATATAATTTACTATACTACAACTTTTATAACAACTTTCAATCAAAAGAATACTCAATATTCAAACCAGCTACGTTTTATATACTAATAAGATAAGGAAAATGTCCACAAGAAGACCATAACGAAGACCAAGTAGGACGAATCTGGACGAATTCCTTATCGCACATTCATGATGACTAATAAATAAATTTATGAATTTGGCATTTGAAATTAACAATTTGATTATTAAAAGAGATTGAATGGTTGTAAATGTTTAAAAAAAAAAATTGTTTTTTGTTTTTATTTTAGATAACGGACAAAAAATGGAAGACGAAAGAATCCTGATATCAACCCAGTGGAGGGCAAGATTAGACAACGAAAACTATAAAAACTGGCTCAAACTTGGATATGCTATAGATCTTGCTTGTACAGGTATCAGGTCCTATGTGGACCGAGAAGCTAAAGCCTTTCATGCAGCTTTGAGTACTAAAGGGTTTGCTTCTTGTAAGTGCACACATGTCCCTAGACGTCGACCTAACCCTTACCACGACATGACTAACTGCGATTGGGCAAAGGAAATAAGGCTTCACCATACCAAATGTAATCCAACTTGGGCTAACAGCGATAGTAGCAAATGGTTGGATCCATTTGCTGGGTATTGGGAAGTTGCAAAGCTGTACATGCCTTTTGGAAGTGCCAAAGGCAAATCCACAGCAAACGACACAGATGCAACTGGACTGTTGAATCTACTGCAGTTTTGTAGCCACTTCAAGACTAACGTAACTGTTGTGCAACAGTTCAAAGAAACTCGAAATCTCTGGGTCCATCAAGCTCATCATGAACTTACTCGATATGAAACGGACGATGCATTTAAAGACATTGAGAATTTCTTGAAGGATCCAGAACTGGCCTCTGAACCCCATTCTCAATCTGCACTTATCAAGATCAATGAGATAAAAAATAATGGCTTGGTTGACTTTGAAGACGTTGAAAGCAGAGTGATATCAACGTTGAAGGCTTTTATTTCAACAGAGAAAGAAGAGCTTAGTGAACAAATGAAATCATTCCAAGACAAAGAAGAAGAAAACTTTCAAGAGCTACAAAAGCAACTTTCAGACTTGAGTGAGCTTGTAAAGTTTTGCCAGAAAGGTGGTAAAGAAAACGACGATGAACTTGAAGACAGTGACAGACTTATTAGTCAAATGATTGCCCAAAATAAAAGTGCGTCGACAACGTCGCGATTTATTTTAAAGATGTTAAAAACGTACTGTTGGAAAGTCTTCACATATATGCTTGGTCTGTTTCTTACTCTGCCTAAAATATTTTCAAAAAGAATAATAATAACAATTTTGATATTGAATCACTTGACTCTACTAGAGGAAAATCTTGTTGGCTTTGGTAAGTTGTTATTTAAGTTATTTAAGTTATTAAGCTAGTCTTTTTCTATCATATTTCTTTTTAAATTTATTCTAGGAATAAACAACCTATTTAAAAAAATAAAATAAAAATGGTTTATTTCTATGATCGCTAGTCCATAAATACAATACAGAAATATCTCTAGAATAGGTTCCTACATTGTCTATTTTCTATTGTTCATGTTAGTTCAAGAAGTGTACACAGCTATACAAATACATCGAGGATGTAGTTCGTAAATTGAATTGTAAATATAGACCATTGTTATTTTCATTACCATTGCCATTGTCTCCTTGATTGCCATTATTATCACGAAAATGGTTTTTGCAATTTTGGGGTTTTAACGTTTTCAGAAACTGCTAGCGAACATTTGAATTATGGCGATAATTTGAGAACAATTGAGTCAATATTATGTTAGGTATGACAGCGTGTCTTTTCCATGGCAGCAGACAATTTTTTTTAAATAGATTTTTCACATTTTTTTGTGGGTGGTTATCCTTATATGGTCACATACGCTATTCACCATTCATTCAACTGATCACATCTCAGCCACTATTGACTTAGTCTTTGTCAAATTTTCAATAATTTATATTTTTGCGAGCACTTTCTGAAAATTATTATTAAAAGTACTCTGTTGCTAATAATGCCAATTCCATTGCGTTTACTAGTGTTTTTTGCTTGATTGCTCACTCCATTCTTTTGGTAATCATTTAATTAATTGGATTGATCGTGTATTTCGTTCTTTTTGCTTCGTAGGTTGTACTCGAGAAGCTATTTCTGACCCTTTAAAGATTGGAAAACCAATTCTAATGGAGAACTTTATCAGAGCAAATACAGATTTTGTTGGCCGCGAATGGCTTTTTAAGAATTTAACAAACTTTCTAGAGGAAGAAAATTCAGTGTCTAAAGGAGTGCTTCTCTTGGCAGCGCCAGGATTTGGCAAATCTGCCTTTATTGCCAACCTTGTTTGTTCCAAGCTCTCGAGCTATTCAATACATCATCAGATTCTTGGTTTCCACATGTGTATCCACTCTCAAAGGAGTACACTAGATCCGGCCGCGTTCGTCCAGAATATCGCCGCTCTCATTTTAAGTAGAGTTCCAGAGTACAAAGACCTAATATTCTCAGACAAAACTTTGCAAAACGTTCTGAAGGAGGAATGTTTGTATGACCCTGTTAGTTGCTTTAATAACGGTATTTTATATCCTCTTTCGGATCTTAGTCTACGATTTTTGAAACCAATGTACATTGTTATCGATGGACTAGATGAATGCTCTAGTGGTTCGGATGACACCAAAGACATAACCATTTTGCACATCTTGACCCAAAGCGTTCCCAAACTTCCAAAGTGGCTTAAAATTATTTCTACCTCACGAAATATTCCTGAAATTCGACGTCAGTTGAGCAGCTTAGAACTAATTGAACTTCACCCTAATAATACCGACAATTTACACGACATTGAGCGCTTTATTAACAAACGAGCAAAGCGCTCTGACATTGAGATTCTTCCAATACAAATTTCACATCTCGTGGACAAAAGCCAGGGCATCTTTTTGTATGTAAAACTGGTTTTGGACCATTTCGAAGGAAAAGGTTTTGTACCAGAAAATATGTTTTTACCAGAATCTCTTGGCAGCATATATCAAGATTTTTTTAGAAGAAAATACGGTTCGGACACTAGCTCATTTCGTGAGCCTCGAAAAGTGTTTGAAATCCTTGCTACAACACTGACGCCTTTGACAATTAAAGAACTCTATGCGATTCTTCTGATGGAGGCAAAAGATTTTGATTATGAATACGAGTTTCTTCCACTTCTTGAGGATCTTTCGATGTATGTTCAGTTTTCGTCAAGAGAACATGACTTTATCAGCGTTTTCCACAGTTCACTTATGGAATGGCTGACAAGTGATAGCAATAAAGGAGGACATTTTTACGTTGATCCAAAGAAAGGCCACAGACTTATTGCAGACTTTTATCTTCATAAAATCATAAGTGGCAGCACCGAAGCCGTTACTACTCAGTTTATTTATCATCTGACTTCTCATATCGTCAAAGGAGGTCGATTAAAACGACATGAAGATCAATTTTTGAGTCTTGATCCAAATATTGTGAGAATTTCTGATTCCCATACAAATTCCACTGTTCTTCATTTTGCAGCAGGATCAGATCATAGCGACATTCTTCAATTAGTTCTATCAACTGAAGCTTTTGAAGACCTAGAGTGCACAGATATAGGTAACCGTACCCCAGTGTTTTATTCCGTTCTATTTGGCAGATTTGATAATCTCCGCATGCTTCACCGAAAAGGTGCTTCGTTGTACATCAGATCTAAAGAAAATGTAGTTAAGAATTTGAAAGACGTTGAGGAGTGCAAACGTCAAATGTGTGGATATGAGTTATTACACGTAGCTTCTCAAAAAGGACACGATGATATCGTCCGTTATCTTTTATCGCAAAATGTTAATGTCTCGTCATTATCAGGGACACATAATCAGGCTATATGCGTAGCTGCCGAGTATGGTCACATCCAAACCATAAAGATTTTGCTGGATCATGAAGCTCAGATGGATGGTACATGTCTGTACTATGCTTCCTCGCGAGGACATACTCACATTGTTGAATTTCTTCTTAGCAAAGGAATCAAAGATCTTTGTTTGGACTGTAGTTTACACCCAAGTAAGAATCATCTACATGCTAAACCACTGTTTCAAAGCTATTTACGTTTGTGCAATACGGCGCTGCATGCTGCTTCAATTAATAACTTTCCTGAAGTTGTAGCAGCTCTCTTAACAAAGAAACACAACGCAATCAACTGCACAAATTTTTATGGTAGAGCACCACTTCACGAAGCAGTCTACCATAACAATCATGAGTCTGTCGAAGTGTTCCTGAAGCACGGTGCTGATCCTTCTCAAATCTGCAAATTCACTCCAGCACATGGTGACTCTTCGAGTTTTGTGGAATTTTGCCCTTTTCGCTTTACTCCACTTCATATAGCTTCATATCGTGGACTCTCCTCTATGGCGCATCTACTGGTTTCATATAATGCTAGTCTTGATGCTGTAAATTGTGATGGCCTACAGCCCATCCATGTTGCAGCTTGTAGAGGATACGAGGATGTTGTGACTGTACTTGTTGAAAGCGGAGTCGATATTAACAGCAACAGCACAATAGGAATGACTCCTTTACATTACGCCTGCCAGTGTGGAGCTTTCAAAACCTTTGATAAACTTTTTCAGCTTGGTGCTAACGCTTTCGTAAGATCTTCAGATGGAAAGACAGTTGCTCACTTTATATTTGAAGCAAGTCACTTCGACGGATCTCTGCCTTTTTTCATTGACCACTACGCTGATTTTCCTATTGATCCGGTTAGCTATGAAACAAGAAAGACACTTGATGCAATAGAAAACATATTATTATCTGGTCTCACCAATATTTTTGTCGGCCTTTCAAAATCGCCAAGTTATGGGTATCTTTACAAAGCTGGAGAATTAAACAAATTAGTAAAGGGAATGATTTCACAGAATAACAGCACTGCAAAATGGATAAAAATTTTGGTAGGTAGCTCTGCAGATAGCGATTTCAAAAAGGTGATCGCACCAATCGGGCCGCCAGTTCATGTCATGCTAGACATGGCCGTTCTGCAGGTACTCCTAGTTGATCGAACAAACATTCTTACAACAGCTATCAGTACATTGTCAAACATCATAGAGTCCAGGAACTGCACCAGACTCATATTCATGATACATGACCTTATGGTATATAGTGTCGATGCCTTTCTAAGCTGGGGGGCAGATGTCAACTGTGAACAAAAGGAAGACGGACTTACACCAATCCTTGCTTATCTAAGACAAGGAGGGCGACATATAGCTAAGGTTCTTGTAAAACATAAAGTCACAATTGACATAACATGTGGTGAGTACTTTGAAGATTCTGCTTTTCATTTGGCTGCATATCACAAGCTACACTACCTTCATTACCTGTCAGTTATTAACGACTCAGATAAATGGGAAAGGTACTTAAAAAAGAAGAACGCATTATTTGACTACCTTTTTGATGAGTATGAAAAGATTCATGAAAATGGACGAGTCGAAATCAGAAGGGTTCGAGATGGGCCTATGATAACAGCAATCAAATCTCATCTCAGGGGATTCAAAATCATTGATGAGTGCTTGGACGACGAAGGCTATACTGCGCTTCAAAGAGCTGCCCAAGGAGCCAACGTGGTTGCTGTAAAACATTTCCTGAAACAGGGTGCGAACATCTCTTTGGAAAGTCCAGAGGGTTTAGGACTTCTAAATCTTACAATTTGGTATGCAATCAAGTATAGGCCTCGTCTAAATTTCCATGAGCCTTGTCTTTTATCAGTTTTAGAAACTGAGTTAGCATCGCTGACAGCAGAGGTCGTTTTAGATCATTTAACAAAAGAAAAACCTTTGAACATAGGATGTGACCAAACTGACACACTCACATTGGTACACCTTGCAGCTACTCGAGGGATGTGGCGTTTCATTGCAAAATTGTTGGAAGAGAAAGAGCAGTCAAATGTCATCGGCTTGAATGCGAACTGCAGTACAAAACATGGTATAACACCGTTATATCTAGCAAACGTCTACGGCGGCATGGATTGTACTTGGGATAACCCTTGGTGTAAAGTTTCTCGCGTATTGACGCAACATGGAGCATCAGCAATTACTCCAGCGCCATTGACAGAGTACTTCATCATAATCAATGCCTTATTCCATGGAATACCAGAAACATTTGAGCATGATCTGACATTTGATGCTCTTTTAACCCTTGAGGAGTCGTGTGGTCGAGACGAATGTTTTGAGTACTCATTGCATACAGAGTCTAAACTCATATGCGAAATTCGCAATGGATTGAATACTTGTAGCTGCAAAGAAAATTTGCTACAAGATATTGCCAATGCTCTTGCTGTAAAGGAAGCTGACCTTTTGTTTTCTAAGAGAGATTTTCTGGGATTTACTAGTAGTTCAATTAAGAGCATCAAGTTATTGATTAGGCAGTTATTGTCAAGTGAACATGGTGGACAAGCCTCTTGTGAAAAATCAGGCAAACCAACATCGAATTCTCGTTCTTTGAGCGATGTTGATATGTGTTCCGAAACAACAACAATACTTCTGACAGACATCAAAGCACATCTGAAAAGAAAATATAATTCTTACATTAGTGATTATGAAAAGGTGGAACACGAGGTCTCCTTCGTTCGAAAGGCAATTGAAGGCTCAGATCATGAGTCACAAAGATACAAAGATTTGAATCGGGAAAGTTACTTGATTAGTCGCAATCATCTATGTGAATGGCAGACAGCTACCTTCAAGTATTTAAAACTCCAATTTCTACTCCACGCTCTGTTCTCGTGGAACAGAGAAGTCATGCGCTATGGCAAGTATCCAAGTGTTCCAAAGTACGCAATGCAACGAATCAAAAAGATTTTTTTTAATGAAAATCGCAAGGAATTTGTGAAATTTATCAGCGCACTATCCAAAGATGACTTGCCGAAACAGTATCAGTATCTTGGTTGGTTAAAGTTTAGGAAACCACCATTGTTTAACACTGTTTTCAAATGAAACAATGGTGTCGACAAAATCATGTATCTTTTGTAAAGTGTTTTATGTTTATTATAAGTAATACCATGACACGAGGGAAATTAGTGATTAAATTTTTCCGAGTTATTCGGGAAAATTTCATCTTTAATTTCCCGAGTGACATTACTTTGTACATAATACCATGATTACCGAGGAAATCAGTAAAAAAAGTGCGGTGTTAGTCGTGCGAGTTTGGAGTCAAGGAAGCGTGAACAACGAAATCACTCAAACTAATTTGCAAAAAATATAGAGAGAGAGGGAGATAAAAAAGAAGAAACATTCAAAGAGAAAAATAAACCTGAAGTTGTCATTTTCAATTGATTTTGTGGTCGGGCATGCGCAAAGTTGCGAAACACGATGCACAATAACGGAGAAACGCGTCCCACATGGAAAGCGAGCGCCATTTTTTATACGTAAAACGCGTTTTGCTCTAGTGAGTAGTTGGGACTATAGGTAGTCCTTGCACGGAAGACTAGGAATTTCCCTCATGCATAGACATGAGGAAATTTAGAAGACAAAGAAATCATTTGTCTTTTACTAAATTTCCTTCTATTTAATTTGTGCAACAGGGAAAAGACAAAGGATTTCTTTGTCTTCTAAATATCCCTCATGTCTATGCATGAGGAAAATTCGGGATTGTAATTCGCGCGAAAGACAAAAGAATCCGAGGTGATCATGGTATTATTTCATGATTATTAGATATATGCAATATGAGCGGGAGATCTGTATGTGAATATTGCATATTAGGCCTAGGTCAGACGTCGGAACGTTCACACGAAAGCGAGTAATATGTTACGTAATATTTTCCATCTGATATGTAATATTTTTGTACATTTGCAAGGCACTTTTAAAAAAGTTTCTATGATTGTCAATATGCATACACCTATTTAAAAAACACGTATTGAGGAGAAAAGCAATTGCACGACCGAAAGGAATTATGGATGTTTTGATAACATTGAGAAAAAAGCAGCAATATAAGTATATAATGGTGCTGACTTCTTAAAAAGTCCATCGGTAAGAGATGGTTATAGTTTTCACATGCATTGCAGCAATCTATTCACAGAAAGAATTAGAAACTTTTTCCCACAAATCCTTTTGGTTGCACTGTCTCCTATTTTTCCCGAAAACGTTTTTTTTTTTTGAAATGGGTATACAAAAAATTAAACGATTACTAATGCCATCGCAAAAAACAAATGAACACGTCACCAATCGCGAGATTCAGAACAATCGCCACGAAAAAATCCGACAGCATAAAATCAATCTAATGAAAGTGTTTGGAAATACAACGTTTTCTTTTGTATGTGAGCAGCTAACTATGCCGCTTTTTTGTCACTGCCTCTTTTCCATGCCCACGATAAAATGTATCATTGTACTTTCTTGGAGCGCGTGATTAGCTAGGCTTAGTCACGTGGCGTCAGGGTTAATTTCGTGGGCCCGCGGTACTCTCCCATACTGACGGCTGGGAGCATCAGCTTTTTTAGCATATTATTGACAAATTGTGTACCTCCTGTTTTGAGTGTTGGCTAGTACCAAAATTAACTCGATCAAGTTTATTAAAATGATAAAAAATACATATTTTGAAAATCAGTTTTTCAAAAATATCTCAAAAAATTGATCAGCTTCAAATAAGTGGTAAACTGCATTGTAAACTTCAAACCAATGCACAACACTTGAGAACAAATTAAAAACATTCAATCTGTTCGATTTTGCTCAAATCTAAAAAATGTTCAAACGTTCCGTATTTGTTTCGCTTAACATCATGAAGCTTTAGAATATACTCAAAGTCGACAAAACACTGCCAAAACACTGTTGAAATAGTAGTGCTAAGATATACACTTACCTTGTGTGGAAATATTGAGTTTCAATTCATTGTCGATTTGAAGATATAATTTTTCATTCACCGTGTCATTTGAGAACATTTTCTCTGCAACATTTACGTCAGAAGTTATGTTCAAAATTCTCAAAACTGCGGGATTATTTTTGCACGAGGTTCTAGGATATCTTAATTTATCATATATGCAGCAATATCCCAGCTCCTCAGCTGAATTGAAGCACTAAAACCATCCGAAATTACATTCTAACATTGGCCAACTATGCGAGCCCAAAACTTGCATCCACACAGCCGTTCGACTTGCAAATTAGCATATCGAAGTCGCAAATTGTTGTATGCACATTCGCATAGCATACAAAACATTTGCATAGCACTGCACGGTATATAATCAGGCACCGGAAGTCAGGAATCAAGAAAACAGTTACTATAATTTATTCAACTCCATTTTCGTTTTTCAGGTCTTGTCATAATGCAAATACTATGATCAGTATGTTTTGGATTTGTTATCATTATTGTAAAATGAATATGCCTTATTCGTTTTGAAACAAATAGTTTTTTTTATACTTGTTTCGTTTAGCGTTTCGTTGGCATTTCATGTGATTCTTCATAATCAACATTTCAGTGTGGCAACATAGCAATTATAACAAAAAACTATACAAGTTATCAATAAACTATATTGCCATTCTCTGATCCTTATTCTCTTCTTATTCTATTTATGATTTGATCTATTTACTTTCTGACGGACTGACTTACTAAACAACCACTGACTCCAACTGAATCTTACTTACTTAACTTATTAACTTTCTTACGTACGTATTTACTCAAATTAGGTTTATTGATTTATATGCAATTATATATGTATGTTTGTTTGGTTGTAAGTAAAGAAGTAAGGAAGCTAGTAAATAAGTGAGTAAGTAAGGAAGGAAGGAAGTAAGTAAGTAGGTAAGCAAGTGAGTAAGTAAGCAAGTAGGTAAGCGGCATTAATAAAAGACGGATACCACGCGGATACCGCGGATACCACGGATACCACAGCGGATACCGCGGATACCAAAATAAAATAAGAAAAATTACATAAAAACATGATATTCTGTCACTTAGGGATGGATTGGAGAAGTACCTTCAACATTGAAAGCTATTTGGGGCGAGATTATCTCTTTATGACACAAAAGGGTGGCAAATTTATGTGGATCAGCAGTAGCCTGTGTTACATCCGGAAGAATATTCCGGATGTAACAGACGCTAACAACATTTGATATGGCTTATTAAGCGTGGCAAACAATAGATTTTGGCAGATGTATGACAGCGTCAATTGACGCTAAAACTACGAAAATTAAAATTATTATATACGGCTCAAATTTATGGCCTTGACAAAAACCGAAAAAAAATGCTATTGATCTGTGTATTGATGGTTATTTCACTGGACAAGATGGAACTGGCAAACCTTTCTATAAACGCGCTATTGAACATAACATAAAGCTTGGTTATCCGGCACTCCGACGACTACGGTCTGGTTAAGTCAATTAACACTGGTCCTATCAACCGCTGGTGTGTACAACGATAAACTCGCCTTGCTGCACTCGTCTTTTTGGGGTGTTTTTTATACAATGGATTTGAATTTTACATTACGCTAATCTACTATCATGTTACCTGGTAGTATTGTTAAGGGCAAATCGTACCCCCAAGTCGTCGATGTTTAGAAAAAATGTCCACCCCCTCTCTAAAAACGCCGCCCCATGCACCCTGCGCCGTAATATACGATTTGTCCCCCTAATCTTCAAAAAATGGCGACATAAAGAGATAAACTCGCCCCAAATAGCTTTCAATGTTGAATCTCATTATACATTATAATTATCAAATCCCTCTAAAAAAATTTTTTTTTTTCAAAAATTGTGATATGTCCTACAATATTTTTTCGGTTAAATAAAGTTGTGTTTTCATGTTTAGAAAATATACCCCCCTCTTTTGAGAGTTTTAGAAAAAAAAACTTCGCCCCCTCCACCGTAATAAACGATCTGTCCCAAAGGAAAGCGTTTGTCCCCCTAATCTTCAAAAATGGCGACATAAAGAGATAAACTCGCCCCAAATAGCTTTCAATGTTGAAGGTACGTCTCCAATCCATCCCTAACTGACAGAATATCATGTTTTTATGTTATTTTTCATATTTTATTTTGGTATCCGCGGTATCCGCTGTGGTATCCGTGGTATCCGCGGTATCCGCCTGGTATCCGTCTTTTATTAATACCGGTAGGTAAGTAATTAAGTAAGTAAGATTCAGTTGGAGTCAGTGGTTGTTTAGTAAGTCAGTCCGTCAGAAAGTAAATAGATCAAATCATAAATAGAATAAGAAGAGAATAAGGATCAGAGAATGGCAATATAGTTTATTGATAAATTGTATAGTTTTTTGTTATAATTGCTATGTTGCCACACTGAAATGTTGATTATGAAGAATCACATGAAATGCCAACGAAACGCTAAACGAAAGTATAAAAAAAAACTATTTGTTTCAAAACGAATAAGGCATATTCATTTTACAATAATGATACAAATCTTAAACATACTGATCATAGTATTTGCATTATGACAAGACCTGAAAAACAAAAATGGAGTTGAATAAATTATAGTAACTGTTTTCTTGATTCCTGACTTCCGGTGCCTGATTATATACCGTGCAGTGCTATGCAAATGTTTTGTATGCTATGCGAATGTATTTGCACGTGCATAGAACAATTTGCGACTTCGATATGCTAATTTGCAAGTCGAACGGCTGTGTGGATGCAAGTTTTGGGCTCGCATAGTTGGCCAATGTTAGAATGTAATTTCGGATGGTTTTAGTGCTTCAATTCAGCTGAGGGGCTGGGATATTGCTGCATATATGATAAATTAAGATATCCTAGAACCTCGTGCAAAAATAATCCCGCAGTTTTGAGAATTTTGAACATAACTTCTGACGTAAATGTTGCAGAGAAAATGTTCTCAAATGACACGGTGAAAGAAAAATTATATCTTCAAATCGACAATGAATTGAAACTCAATATTTCCACACAAGGTAAGTGTATATCTTAGCACTATTTCAACAGTGTTTTGGCAGTGTTTTGTCGACTTTGAGTATATTCTAAAGCTTCATGATGTTAAGCGAAACAAATACGGAACGTTTGAACATTTTTTTGATTTGAGCAAAATCGAACAGATTGAATGTTTTTAATTTGTTCTCAAGTGTTGTGCATTGGTTTGAAGTTTACAATGCAGTTTACCACTTATTTGAAGCTGATCAATTTTTTGAGATATTTTTGAAAAACTGATTTTCAAAATATGTATTTTTTATCATTTTAATAAACTTGATCGAGTTAATTTTGGCACTATTCATAACCTCAGTCATAACTACATATTTAGTGTTAAATTCAAGCCCAAAGGTGTAGATTAAGTTATCCTTTGCGCGAAATGAAAAGTAGTAGGTGCGCTTCCCTAAAACTGTTATGAATCGCCTTAAGGCTCATAAGAAGCGCCTGTTCTAAACAAAAACTAAGCCTTTTGAAAATATAATAAGTTCGATTTTGCGACTTGGCCCGTATAGAAAACAAAGCTTTCATGCATGTCGACTTGGATATAGGGTATAATTTTTTTGTCTAAAAATAATGGCTATATTTTGATCGGTGATTTTACCAAAATCTCAGTAGAGGTGACCGTTTCTTAATCTGGAGTAGGGTCTGTACTCTCCAAAGGTTAGTTCTGTGAGATGGTCAGGGTTTTGAGGCCCTGGTCGCACACTTCAACCCAAATTGAGGTGGTAGTACCCCTCTCACCCCCTTGCTGGAGTAATGTTATTTAACAGACGACTCAGCGTTATCTTTACTAAGTTATGATTACTTTATTAATGTAAATTGGTGCTACTTTACAGTGACAATAGGACAAACGTCGGTTATTTTACACATAGTTACAAGAAAAACAGCTATGTTTTACCGTTGTACAAAGAGACATAAAAGAACGTACAATAATTCAGTGTTTAACCCTCCTTGCAGCAAGTACCAATAGCAGTGTATGTTCCACACTTGCTCCATCCTGGTTTGTTACAGCCCACAATATAGAACACTGTTCCTGACAAAGTGCTTTTATCTGGTGGATCTCCATCGCAGGAACATGCCACACGCTTGCTTAACAGTGCTAGAAAATAAATGAGATCATATAACAGCAGTTAATCACATATTATTTACTCTTTGTTCAGAGTTACCTCATCCTCTACACGTCATTATTCATATTTAACTAAAACATTAAGTAAATTTCAAATTGCGCAGGACTTAGTCTTGTTCAGCAAAAAGAAATGTCAGTGCAGTTTTGTTCCTGATTAAACCTAGGAAAGTATGCTTCCTGAGTGCATCGCTTTACGGCAGTATATAATTCAATATTAATGTTGTGAATCGATAAAAAAAATCACAGTTGGAATGCAACAAACCTGCAGAAACTGATTGCTTTCGATCAATTCTATTATCTAGCTATTTCTTATTCTATTTTTACGTGCTTATTAGAAAAGCATTTGATAGTATGACAGCAAATTATAAGTACCTTCATCACGCATCGCTTCTCTTATCCTTTCTTTCATCAGGAGACGTCTTAAAAGACCTTCTTCTTCATCATCCATTAATCGTCTGCTCTCAGTCACGTAAACAGCGGCACACAATACAACAGCTATCAAGAGTATAGTCTTCATTATGGATCTGATCAAAGATAGAACAATAAAACAATTCATTAATATACTGTCATAAAAATCTTGCTATATAGTGAATAGAACATACACGATGTCGATAAGTTATGATAAACAAATGAACAGAAGAACAGTCAAGGGAGAACTGACTTTAAGAAGAACAAACAATAACAAAGTTAAATCTTCCGAGGTTCCTAGGCCTCGATACCGATTCGATGGAGTTGGTGGTACTTACCAATAACGTTTTCAAGTGTGTTTCTTTACCGATGACTCAAAGTGAAATGAATAAAAGTACAGAGAAAGTTCTCCTTTTATGAAGTGTGTCAAGCGCTGTTGCATAACAACTGAGCTGGATCGGCACGACTATAACTCAGGCTCCACTGCTCATCCTTAACGTGAAATCCTCCTTAATGGCACGCATAACGGAATGATCATTAATCAACACTTAGACACTGGAAAAAATAGGTGTGTTTATTTATTTGATTTTGCAATATGCAAGAAACTAAACGTGAAAAAGGCAATTTTTCAGAGATGTTTCGAAATAATGCCTTTTTTCCACGTTGTGTTATAGTAAATATAACTGTAGTGTTAACTCTAATACCCTGCAGCTACTATGTATAATTATGCATTCCATTGAAACTGATATTAAGTCAAGTATTTTTCATTAAGGTAATTCCGTAGTTTTGCCCTGCGGACAGTTCTGCGCATGTTTCAAATTTTTGCTATTATGAATTTTATCGTGGATTCTACTCAGATTACGTTTGAAAAGTGCTTTAAAAAAACGCGGACAATTTAGACATTTTCTAGCGAGAAAAGTCGATATTTCTTTAAGTCGAGCCAGTCGTCTCCAGGTATTGTATAGATTTTCACACATTTAAGGTCTTTAGACGGTGATAGCACGAAAATGAACTCGGGCACCTATCTTTTTTATTTTCTTATTTTTTCAAGAACTTTGTTTTCTCTCATATGTGTAATTGTCAATAAACTTCCATGTCAAGATTTTGAGATATTTTAAAAAATGTTTCTTGAATAGGCACTTTGACTTGCCTCGAACACTATACTCTATGCTAGAAATTTAGGATTTTTGGTTAAAATTTTTTTCTGATCAAATAATCACATGATTTTTATATCCACTTATATCCTTATGGGAAAATAGCAAAATCAAGAGAATTGTGTATGTCTACAAATATTTATCGACCAGTAATTAATTATTTTTGAATTTTTGAATTTTACTCCCAAAATACAAAATATGATACTTTTCACAACAATTCTCCTGAGATAACAAGTTCACACGCCCCAGTTTTTTATTTCAATTTTGAAATAAGCAATTCAAACAATATTATTGTGGAAAGTTGCAAGGCATTGCCATGTCTAGTTTTATTTCTACGGAATTACCTTAAATAATATCATATAATGATTTTCTCCAAGGGATTCGTGAAAGGGCGGTCATGCATCAGAACATCGACGTGATGCGTGAAATGATAATGATAACAACAAATAGATACGGCGTATTTCTATTATTTATACGATCGTCATTAAAGTGCCTTCTGATTTGGTGCCATAAACTAGCATAATAAGGTTGTCATGCATTAGACGTGATGCGTGAACTGATAATAATGATTATAACAAATAGATATTTCTATTATTTGTACGATCGTCATTAAAGTGACTTCTGATTTGGCGCCATAAATTAGCAGAACAAGTATTCTAAAAATTAAAATAAATAGTTTTGCCCCCAACGTGACTCTCCGGCCTTGGTCTAAATGAATTGTGCTCTATTGCATAAAACACCTTAAGTTAAGGCTACAGTGAAAGTGACCAACGATTAAACATGATTAAACGTATGCAGTTTTGGACTTTTTAAGAATTGGTAGGTGGTATCTTTTATCTCTCAGAGTATTTTAAAAACTTTCCACAAAGTATATCCAATACTTTAACATGGGAGTCTTTCCTCGTTCCAGCCATCTCGGAGTATTGCTGTTGTTGATTGTCAAGATATTAGCCCCATTGGACCTCGTGTGTCAAAAATGAACAGAATTAGTTGAAATCAAAATAACAACAGTCACATGATCAAGTTGTTCGGTGATTCACAGAGTTCACAGAAACAGTGCTTGGGCTTCCAGCGCACAAACAAATCGCTGAAATGAGGAACCAGCAGGGTCATGAAACGCAATTAAAGAATATTTATAAAAGAATATATTGTATAGATGCACTGAAATCACACTTTCCTCACAAAGTTGAAAATTTACTAAGTAAAACTGAGTTAACAGTTTTGAAAATCATGAATTAAACTTGATATATCAGTAAAGGTTAAAAAAGTATTAAAGTACTAGTGGCTGCGTCGTTGTTTCTGTAAAAAATAGTTGTAAAATACGGTGTCTAATTTATGTATATATTTTACAATTGATGATATTTGTAATGTCATTTCATCACTTAATCCTGATGATAAATGAAGTAAATAATTATAATACCCTACAGCTGCGCAATATTGCATGAAGTGGCGCATTCCATTGCGATAAATGGTGAATTAAAGTATTTTCGATTAATTGATATAATAGACAGTGATTTGTGAAAGAGCGGCTTTCAAAGTTTTCACCTGATTTATTTTATTTGAAATTTAGTCTGTGTGCTTGCGTGCGACAAGCTTGCAATGCTCGTGTCAGTGCATCGAACCTATCATCCACACAGTCCATTCTTGATGTGACGTTCTCCTTCATTGCAAACTGGAGTTCATTTTAGTCTCTGAGCAACCTGACTGATTAGGTGGTTAGCGAGCTAAGACAAAACTAAAGTAAATAATTATAATACCCTAAAGCTGTGACATAGTGCTTGAAGTGGCGCATTTTATTGCGATTGATGGTGAATTATCAAAGTGTTCTCTATTAATTGATATCATAGACAATGATGGGTGATAATCAAAATTATCAACTATTTCGTGAAATGAAAAGATCTAAACAGCATGAAAGGCTCTAGTTACGGTCATTGACGCCACGCGTAAATATCCGTAAATTATTCTGCCAAACCTTTACGAAAAATGTACGCGATGCGTAAACAATAAGTAATCCTTAAATGATCGGTAAATGGTGGGAAAGGACGCAAACATTTCTAAAGTCGAGGCAATGTCGTAAATAATACGTAAAGAACAGTAAAGGTCCGTAATTGTTGCTTCTTTCATTTCTATATCCTCGATCACGTTTCAAAATCGTTAGTGTCTTTTTTGGTTTTCATTGTAAAAAAAAGTCATATATATTTGATACATATGTTTGTGATTAAAGAACGAGATTCTGTAAATGAAAAAATGGTCAAGATCCGTAAACTTTAGATCACAGTAAAGGATGCGTATTGGAAATATGTCGTTCTGACATCTATCATCAATTTCTAACATTTCAAACAATAATGTAGCTTTCTTTTCTATTTCTTCAAAGTATTTTAAAAATCGTTAGCTATAACATATAGCGGGTATGTTTCAATTTGATTAAAAATGAACTTGTCATACTTTTGATGACGTCACTTGAAAACGAAGAATTCCACAAATGGTATGCGTTTCTCTATTAAAAATAATTCGAGAATTGACTTATGACAATTATAAATGTTTCATTATCAGTAAATCTAGTAAACATCATTGTAATATATTTCATTTTAGTAACCTTTTGACCGCCGACCGGTAAGCTCAGTTGGTAGAGGACGTAGAGTTTCGGACTACTGTGCGGGAGGTCACGGGCTCGAGCCCTAGCCGGACCAACACTCAAGGTCTTAAGATAATTGAGGAGAAGATCTTCACGTCCTCTAAGATAACCACGTAAAATTGGTAGGTCCTGTCAACTCTATACTCTAATCCAGTCGAAGAACCACTGAGGACGCAGGTACGACCATCCTCAGTGCATGTACTTCGGCCGCTTAACCTTGGGGGCACTAACCCGCTAAAAATCTAACCTGCTAATATCACTCAAGTTTGTAAACTGCACGGCTGGTTTAAGCGCCTTTATCAGCAGTCTGTCAAAAGTCTCCCTATAACACACTTGTAAATCCAGAGCAATCCAGTTTGTTCTTCATTGCTCAGGCTAAGCCTCGATAGTATGTGATATATTCTTTTGTACGAGGTACATCCCGTGGGAATGGACCAATCCAAAAACAATATAAATACCAATGGTTTTGTCTGGACTGTTTTGTAGATTTACTTACAATTGAGGCTTAGCCTGAGCAATGACAAATTTCAAAATGGTCTTTTCAGATCACGATCTGCGATTCTGGATTAAGTCGGCCACATCCATCTATCTATCTATCTATCTGAACTATCGTGACACCACGCTACTACAGTCTAATCGTCATCCAATTATAGTTGTATACACACTTAACTATTGAATTATGAAATTAATAAAATATCTAGAAATGCGTATTCTAACAATTGAATATGCAAGACGAATAATCAAATCAAGATCAACTATTATGTAAATTTAATTTCAAAATTCAATTTTTTTGTTAACTGCTAATTTTTGGGTTAATTCTCAGTTAACTACTAATATTTTGGCCGAATATGAGTTAACTATTAAACCCATTAATTTTCTGGTGACTTCAACCCCTCACCACACCCCCCCCCCCCCCCCACACACACACACACACACACACAAACACACAACACCTTCAAAGAGCAATTAAAAGACCGTAACCTGTTATGTCCAGGGCCAGGTTGTTCAAAGTTCGATTAGTGCTAATCTAGGGTGAACTTTAAAGGTTTTCTTACGATTTATGGCCAGAATTAGAGCTCATGGAGCTTTGAAAAAACCCAACCCTGGGTCTTTTTTTTTCACCAACTGAATTTTGTTTTTTCTAACAAATGGCCATAAAACTCGAATATAATGTAGTAATCAGTGGAGTTTGAGAAACTAAGCCTTTTGGAAATAGAAAAAGTTCGATTTTACGAATGGGCCCGTATAGAAAAAAGCGTTCATATCGAATTGAGCAGAGTATCATTTTTTTGTCTAGAATTAATGGCTATATATTGATCGGTGATTGTACTAAAATCTCAGTTGAGTTAACCGTTTCTTAATCTGGAGTAGTGTCTGTACACTCCAAAGGTTAGTTCTGTGAGATGGTCAGGGTTTTGAGGCCCTGGTCGCACACTTCAACCCAAATTGAGGTGGTAGTTCCCGCTCACCCCCCTTGTTGGAGTAATGTTATTTAACAGACGACTCAGCGTTATCTTTATTAAGTTATGATTACTTTATTAATGTAAATTGGTGCTACTTTACAGTGACAATAGGACAAACGTCGGTTATTTTACACATAGTTACAAGAAAAACAGCTATGTTTTACCGTTGTACAAAGAGACATAAAAGAACGTACAATAATTCAGTGTTTAACCCTCCTTGCAGCAAGTACCAATAGCAGTGTATGTTCCACACTTGCTCCATCCTGGTTTGTTACAGCCCACAATATAGAACACTGTTCCTGACAAAGTGCTTTTATCTGGTGGATCTCCATCGCAGGAACATGCCACACGCTTGCTTAACAGTGCTAGAAAATAAATGAGATCATATAACAGCAGTTAATCACATATTATTTACTCTTTGTTCAGAGTTACCTCATCCTCTACACGTCATTATTCATATTTAACTAAAACATTAAGTAAATTTCAAATTGCGCTGGACTTAGTCTTGTTCAGCAAAAAGAAATGTCAGTGCAGTTTTGTTACTGATTAAACCTAAGAAGGTATGCTTCCTGAGTGCTTCGCTTTACGGCAGTATATAATTCAATATTAATATTGTGAATCGATAAAAAAATCATAGTTGGATGCAACAAACCTGCAGAAACTGATTGCTCTCGATCAATTCTATTATCTAGCTATTTCTTATTCTATTTTTACATGTTTATTAGAAAAGCATTTGATAGTATGACAGCAAATTATAAGTACCTTCATCACGCATCGCTTCTCTTATCCTTTCTTTCATCAGGAGATGTCTTAAAAGGTCTTCTTCTTCATCATCCATTAATCTTCTGCTCTCAGTCACGTAAACAGCGGCACACAACACAACAGCTATCAAGAGTATAGCCTTCATTATGGATCTAATCAAAGATAGAACAATAAAACAATTCATTAATATACTGTCATAAAATCTTGCTATATAGTGAATAGAACATACACGATGTCGAACAAGTTATGATACTGAACAAATGAACAGAAGAACAGTCAAGGGAGAACTGACTTTAAGAAGAACAAACAATAACAAAGTTAAATCTTCCGAGGTTCCTAGGCCTCGATACCGATTCGATGGAGTTGGTGGTACTTACCAATAACGTTTTCAAGTGTGTTTCTTTACCGATGACTCAAAGTGAAATGAATAAAAGTACAGAGAAAGTTCTCCTTTTATGATGTGTGTCAAGCGCTGTTGCATATCAACTGAGCTGGATCGGCACGACTACAACTCAGGCTCCACTGCTCATCCTTAACGTGAAATCCTCCTTAATGGCACGCATAACGGAATGATCATTAATCAACACTAAGACACTGGAAAAAATAGGTGTGTTTATTTATTTGATTTTGCAATATGCAAGAAACTAAACGTGAAAAAGGCAATTTTTCAGAGATTTGTCGAAATAATGCCTTTTTTCCACGTTGAGTTATAGTAAATATAACTGTAGTGTTAACTCTAATACCCTGCAGCTACTATGTATAATTATGCATTCCATTGAAACTGATATTAAGTCAAGTATTCCGTAGTTTTGCCCTGCTGACAGTTCTGCGCATGTTTCAAATTTTTGCTATTATGAATTTTATCGTGGATTCTACTCAGATTACGTTTGAAAAGTGCTTTCAAAAAACGCGGACAATTTAGACATTTTCTAGCGAGAAAAGTCGATATTTCTTTGAGTCGACCCAGTCCTCTCCCGGTATTGTATAGATTTTCACACATTTAAGGTCTTTAGACGGTGATAGCACGAAAATGAACTCGGGCACCTATCTTTTTTATTTTCTTATTTTTTCAAGAACTTTGTTTTCTCTCATATGTGTAATTGTCAATAAACTTCCATGTCTAGATTTTGAGATATTTTAAGAAATGTTTCTTGAATAGGCACTTTGACTTGCCTCGAACACTATACTTATACGATACACTATACGATACACTATGCTAGAAATTTAGTATTTTTTGTTAAAAATTTTTTTTCTGATCAAATGATCACATGATTTTTATATCCACTTATATCCTTATGGGAAAATAGCAAAATCAAGAGAATTGTGTATGTCTACAAATATTATCGACCAGTAATTAATTATTTTTGAATTTTTGAATTTCACTCCCAAAATACAAAATATGATACTTTTCACAACATTCTCCTGAGATAACGAGTTCAGACGCCCCAGTTTTTTATTTCAATTTTGTTGATTGTCAAGATATTAGCCCCATTGGACCTGGTGTGTCAAAAATGAATATAATTAGTTGAAATCAAAATAACAACAGTCAAAATAACAACAGTCACATGATCCAGTTGTTCGGTGATTCACAGAATTCACAGAAACAGTGCTTGGGCTTCCAGCGCACAAACACATCGCTGAAATGAGGAACCAGCAGGGTCATGAAATGCAATTAAAGAATATTTATAAAAGAATATATTGTATAGATGCACTGAAATCACACTTTCCTCACAACGTTGAAAATTTACAAAGTAAAATTGAGTTAACAGTTCTGAAAATCATGAATTAAACTTGATATATCAGTAAAGGTTAAAAAAGTATTAAAGTACTAGTGGCTGCGTCGTTGTTTCTGTAAAAAATAGTTGTAAAATACGGTGTCTAATTTATGTATATATTTTACAATTGATGATATTTGTAATGTCATTTCATCACTTAATCCTGATGATAAATGAAGTAAATAATTATAATACCCTACAGCTGCGCAATATTGCATGAAGTGGCGCATTCCATTGCGATTAATAGTGAATTCTCCATTAATTGATATAATAGACAGTGCTTTGTGAAAGAGCGGCTTTCAAAGTTGTCGCCTGATTCATTTTATTTGAAATTTAGTCTGTGTGCTTGTGTGCGACAAGCTTGCAATGCTCGTATCAGTGCATCGAACCTATCATCCACAGGCCTAACAGTCCATTCTTGATGTGACGTTCTCCGTCATTGCAAACTGGGAATTCATTTTTGTCTCTGAGCAACGTTAACCTGACTGATTAGGTGGTTAGCGAGCTAAGACAAAACTAAAGTAAATAATTATAATACCCTAAAGCTGTGACATAGTGCATGAAGTGGCGCATTCCATTGCGATTGATGGTGAATTATTAAAGTATTCTCTATTAATTGATATCAAGGCAGTGATGACCCTCAAGTGTTTTCTGAAAGGGTGATAATCAAAATTATCAACTATTTGGTTGTTAATGAAAAGATCTACAAAGCATTAAATGGCTCTATTTACGGTTATTTACGCCACACGTAAACACCCGCCAATGTTGATCTTGTTCGATTTGTTTTCGTTGATTAACGTCTTAATTTTATTGCATCATTGGAGATATTGCAATGTGGTAGGTGCTAGTTGCTACGCAAAAAAATAAGAGTAACATCAAAGGAAATATCTGATAAAAATTTTAGACTAATAGTATTTAGATGTTTTTTTTCCGATTTATTTTATGTTCAAATTTTATTTAAACAAATCTCAATATCCTTTCAAAATTTGAATCTGCTTGGGTAACTCGCTAGTTGCTAGTTGTTACATATATCTTGAGGTACTAAATACAATCGATGTCGATGTCATTCATTTACATTTCCGAATGTTTTGCACTTTTGACCACTTATCCAGTTCTTTCCCGTGAAACAAAATGTCGTAAAAAAATTAAGATTTATTGAACATGAGAATTGATAGCGTTTCACAAAACACTTGTAGTTCCTCGCTGTCTATGATATCAATAGAATGAGCCATTTCATGCACTATTGCACAGCTGTAGGGTATTATAAATAATCACTGTTCTCATCACAACCCATTGCTTTTACCCAGTATTATCCAAACGAATGCATATAGGTCACACTTCAACAAACAGCATTATCAAAAATAATGCTTCTAGCTTAAAGCATTATTTTTAATAATGCAGCGAGTTCCACCTAGCAGTCAATATAACGAAAACGAATAAGACAACGATAAGAACAATAATTATACTAGATAATCACTTCGTCACACAGCATTCGTGGGTATAATGCAGGCAGCTTCGGGCTGCGCCCTCAGCTGCCTGCATTATACCCACGAATGCTGTGTGCCTCGGTGATTATCTATGAATTATTTACTATATTTTTGTCTTAGCTCTAACCACCTAATCAGTCCGGTTGCTCAGAGAATAAAATGAACTCCCAGTTTGCAATGAAGGAGCACGTCACGTATATACATATGAGTCGTGACTACTTAAATAGGGTGTAAGGGTTTCTGAACTGAGAAACATCGACTTCGAAAGAAAGAAAAGTGAAAAACGAAAAAGATGTGCATCAAAGGGGTCTTCGCCAGCTAGACCCAATTTAAGTTTTCATGACTCATATATGTTTATATACATATATATATATATATATACATATATATATATATATATATACAAGTGACTCTAACGATACTGAGTTTTGAGTATGCAATTTCAGCTTTCACCCATTATTATTATCATTTAGTTTGTCTTTTCTTTGACGGGCATATCTTTGTCACTGTTACGATCTACCTTTTTTTTTTCTCTTGGGATTCCTGTACAACAACAAAAATATGACTAAGGGGGAGTAGGACAATTCTAAAAAAAAACAATCGCTCGTACAAGGCAAAATAGACCGAAATTTCATCCAAAAATATGTCAGTTTTACAGCTTCAGACGCCCCAGATTTTTTTTTTTTTTTCAATTTTGAAATAAGCAATTCAAACAATATTATTGTGGAAAGTTGCAAGGCATTGCCATGTCTAGTTTTATTTCTACGGAATTACCTTAAATAATATCATAACATGATGTTCTCCAAGGGATTCGTGAAAGGGCGGTCATGCATCAGAACAACATGATAATGATAACAACAAATAGATACGACATATTTCTATTATTTGTACGATCGTCATTAAAGTGATTTCTGATTTAATTTGGCGCCATAAACTAGAAGAACAAGTATTCTAAAAAATAAAATAAATAGTTTTGCCCCCAACGTGACTCTCCGGCCTTGGTTTAAATGAATTGTGCTCTATTGCATAAAAACACCTTAAGTTAAGGCTACAGTGAAAGTGACCAACGATTAAACGTATGCAGCTATTGGACTTTTTAAGAATTTGTAGGTGGTATCTTTTATCTCTCAGAGTATTTTAAAAACTTTCCAACAAGTATATCCAATACTTTAACATGGGAGTCTTTCCTCGTTCCAGCCATCTCGGAGTATTACTATTATTTTTTGTCAAGATATTAGCCCCATTGGACCTGGTGTGTCATAAATGAACAGAATTAGTTGAAATCAAAATAACAACAGTCAAAATAACAACAGTCACATGATCCAGTTGTTCGGTGATTCACAGAATTCACAGAAACAGTGCTTGGGCTTCCAGCGCACAAACACATCGCTGAAATGAGGAACCAGCAGGGTCATGAAACGCAATTAAAGAATATTTACAAAAGAATTGTATAGATGCACTGAAAGCACACTTTCCTCAAAACGTTGAAAATTTACTAAGTAAAATTGAGTTAACAGTTCTGAAAATCATGAATTAAACTTGATATATCAGTAAAGGGTAAAAAAGTATTAAAGTACTAGTGGCTGCGTCGTTGTTTCTGTAAAAAATAGTTGTAAAATACGGTGTCTAATTTATGTATATATTTTACAATTGATGATATTTGTAATGTCATTTCATCACTTAATCCTGATGATAAATGAAGTAAATAATTATAATACCCTACAGCTGCGCAATATTGCATGAAGTGGCGCATTCCATTGCGATTAATAGTGAATTCTCCATTAATTGATATAATAGACAGTGCTTTGTGAAAGAGCGACTTTCAAAGTTGTCGCCTGATTCATTTTATTTGAAATTTAGTCTGTGTGCTTGTGTGCGACAAGCTTGCAATGCTCGTATCAGTGCATCGAACCTATCATCCACAGGCCTAACAGTCCATTCTTGATGTGACGTTCTCCGTCATTGCAAACTGGGAATTCATTTTTGTCTCTGAGCAACGTTAACCTGACTGATTAGGTGGTTAGCGAGCTAAGACAAAACTAAAGTAAATAATTATAATACCCTAAAGCTGTGACATAGTGCATGAAGTGGCGCATTCCATTGCGATTGATGGTGAATTATTAAAGTATTCTCTATTAATTGATATCAAGGCAGTGATGACCCTCAAGTGTTTTCTGAAAGGGTGATAATCAAAATTATCAACTATTTGGTTGTTAATGAAAAGATCTACAAAGCATTAAATGGCTCTATTTACGGTTATTTACGCCACACGTAAACACCCGCCAATGTTGATCTTGTTCGATTTGTTTTCGTTGATTAACGTCTTAATTTTATTGCATCATTGGAGATATTGCAATGTGGTAGGTGCTAGTTGCTACGCAAAAAAATAAGAGTAACATCAAAGGAAATATCTGATAAAAATTTTAGACTAATAGTATTTAGATGTTTTTTTTCCGATTTATTTTATGTTCAAATTTTATTTAAACAAATCTCAATATCCTTTCAAAATTTGAATCTGCTTGGGTAACTCGCTAGTTGCTAGTTGTTACATATATCTTGAGGTACTAAATACAATCGATGTCGATGTCATTCATTTACATTTCCGAATTTTTTGCACTTTTGACCACTTATCCAGTTCTTTCCCGTGAAACAAAATGTCGTAAAAAAATTAAGATTTATTGAACATGAGAATTGATAGCGTTTCACAAAACACTTGTAGTTCCTCACTGTCTATGATATCAATAGAATGAGCCATTTCATGCACTATTGCACAGCTGTAGGGTATTATAAATAATCACTGTTCTCATCACAACCCATTGCTTTTACCCAGTATTGTCCAAACGAATGCATATAGGTCACACTTCAACAAACAGCATTATCAAAAATAATGCTTCTAGCTTAAAGCATTATTTTTAATAATGCAGCGAGTTCCACCTAGCAGTCAATATAACGAAAACGAATAAGACAACGATAAGAACAATAATTATACTAGATAATCACTTCGTCACACAGCATTCGTGGGTATAATGCAGGCAGCTTCGGGCTGCGCCCTCAGCTGCCTGCATTATACCCACGAATGCTGTGTGCCTCGGTGATTATCTATGAATTATTTACTATATTTTTGTCTTAGCTCTAACCACCTAATCAGTCCGGTTGCTCAGAGAATAAAATGAACTCCCAGTTTGCAATGAAGGAGCACGTCACGTATATACATATGAGTCGTGACTACTTAAATAGGGTGTAAGGGTTTCTGAACTGAGAAACATCGACTTCGAAAGAAAGAAAAGTGAAAAACGAAAAAGATGTGCATCAAAGGGGTCTTCGCCAGCTAGACCCAATTTAAGTTTTCACGACTCATATATGTTTATATACATATATATATATATATATACATATATATATATATATATATACAAGTGACTCTAACGATACTGAGTTTTGAGTATGCAATTTCAGCTTTCACCCATTATTATTATCATTTAGTTTGTCTTTTCTTTGACGGGCATATCTTTGTCACTGTTACGATCTACCTTTTTTTTTTCTCTTGGGATTCCTGTACAACAACAAAAATATGACTAAGGGGGAGTAGGACAATTCTAAAAAAAAACAATCGCTCGTACAAGGCAAAATAGACCGAAATTTCATCCAAAAATATGTCAGTTTTACAGCTTCAGACGCCCCAGATTTTTTTTTTTCAATTTTGAAATAAGCAATTCAAACAATATTATTGTGGAAAGTTGCAAGGCATTGCCATGTCTAGTTTTATTTCTACGGAATTACCTTAACTAATATCATAACATGATGTTCTCCAAGGGATTCGTGAAAGGGCGGTCATGCATCAGAACAACATGATAATGATAACAACAAATAGATACGACATATTTCTATTATTTGTACGATCGTCATTAAAGTGATTTCTGATTTAATTTGGCGCCATAAACTAGAAGAACAAGTATTCTAAAAAATAAAATAAATAGTTTTGCCCCCAACGTGACTCTCCGGCCTTGGTTTAAATGAATTGTGCTCTATTGCATAAAAACACCTTAAGTTAAGGCTACAGTGAAAGTGACCAACGATTAAACGTATGCAGCTATTGGACTTTTTAAGAATTTGTAGGTGGTATCTTTTATCTCTCAGAGTATTTTAAAAACTTTCCAACAAGTATATCCAATACTTTAACATGGGAGTCTTTCCTCGTTCCAGCCATCTCGGAGTATTACTATTATTTTTTGTCAAGATATTAGCCCCATTGGACCTGGTGTGTCATAAATGAACAGAATTAGTTGAAATCAAAATAACAACAGTCAAAATAACAACAGTCACATGATCCAGTTGTTCGGTGATTCACAGAATTCACAGAAACAGTGCTTGGGCTTCCAGCGCACAAACACATCGCTGAAATGAGGAACCAGCAGGGTCATGAAATGCAATTAAAGAATATTTATAAAAGAATATATTGTATAGATGCACTGAAATCACACTTTCCTCACAACGTTGAAAATTTACTAAGTAAAACTGAGTTTACAGTTTTGAAAATCATGAATTAAACTTGATATATCAGTAAAGGTTAAAAAAGTATTAAAGTACTAGTGGCTGCATCGGTGTTTCTGTAAAAAAATAGTTGTAAAATACGGTGTCTAATTTATGTATATATTTTACAATTGATGATATTTGTAATGTCATTTCATCACTTAATCCTGATGATAAATGAAGTAAATAATTATAATACCCTACAGCTGCGCAATATTGCATGAAGTGGCGCATTCCATTGCGATTAATGGTGCATTTTCCATTAATTGATATAATAGATAGTGCTTTGTGAAAGAGCGGCTTTCAAAGTTTTCACCTGATTCATTTTATTTGAAATTTAGTCTGTGTGCTTGTGTGCGACAAGCTTGCAATGCTCGTGTCAGTGCATCGAACCTATCATCCACACAGTCCATTCTTGATGTGACGTTCTCCGTCATTGCAAACTGGGAATTCATTTTTGTCTCTGAGCAACGTTAACCTGACTGATTAGGTGGTTAGCGAACTAAGACAAAACTAAAGTAAATAATATGATACCCTAAAGCTGTGCAATAGTGCATGAAGTGGCGTATTCCATTGCGATTGATGGTGAATTATTAAAGTATTTTCAATTAATTGATATCAAGGCAGTGATGACCCTCCAGTGTTTTCTGAAAGGGTGTTAATCAAAATTATAAACTATTTGGTTGTTAATGAAAAGATCTACAAAGCATTAAATGGCTCTATTTACGGTTATTTACGCCACACGTAAACATCCGCCAATGTTGATCTTGTTCGATTTGTTTTCGTTGATTAACGTCTTAATTTTATTGCATCATTGGAGATATTGCAATGCGCTAGGTGCTAGTTGCTACGCAAAAAAATAAGAGTAACAAAAAAATCAAAAGAAATATCTGATAAAAATTTTAGACTAATAATATTTAGATGTTTTTTTTTTCTGATTTATTTTATGTTCAAATTTTATTTAAACAAATCTCAATATCTTTTCCAAATTTGAATCTGCTTGGGTAACCCGCTAGTTGCTAGTTGTTACACATATCTTGAGGTACTAAATACAATCGATGTCGATGTCATTCATTTACATTTCCGAATGTTTCGCACTTTTGACCACTTATCCAGTTCTTTCCCGTGAAACAAAATGTCGTAAAAAATTTAAGATTTATTGCACATGAGAATTGACAGCGTTTCACAAAACACTTGTGGTTCCTCATTGTCTATGATATCAATGGAATGCGCCACTTCATGCACTATTGCACAGATGTAGGGTACTATAATTATTTACTATATATTTTTGTCTTAGTTCGCTAACCACCTAATCAGTCAGGTTAACGTTGCTCAGAGACAAAAATGAACTCCAGTTTGCAATGAAGGAGAACGTCACGTCAAAAATGGGCTGTGAGACGTGTGGATGATACGTTCGATGCACTGATACGAGCATTGCAAGCTTGCCGCACGCAAGCACACAGACTAAATTTCAAACTAGATGCATATCTCGGGCTTTTCTTTGACCTATGTAATTTATCTGTTTGTTTTGTTGTTTTTAAGCGCTAAAACTAAAAAAAACATCAAACAAAAATGATAAAATCAAGCTTGTCAGATGATTAAATTGCGCTTTTTGTAATAAAGGAATCTTTCCTTTGATGTTTGTTGCTTTTCGAAACATATATATATTGTAAAATATATTTCCAATATCACATTTTCTATTTCGATAATCAAAAAAATTCTTAAGAATGTGTTCATATATATACATATATATATACACAAGTGACTCTAACGATACTGAGTTTTGAGTATGCAATTTCAGCTTTCGTCCATTATTATTATCATTTAGTTTGTCTTTTCTTTGACGGGCATATCTTTGTCACTGTTACGATCTACCATTTTTTTTCTCTTGGGATACCCGTACAACAACAAAAATATAACTAAGGGGGAGTAGGACAATTCGAAAAAAAAACAATCGCTCGTACAAGGCAAAATAGACCGAAATTTCATCGAAAAATATGTCAATTTTACAGCTTATTTTGAAAAATTATGAATCACGTACTACTCTGCATTTGAAAAAGAGGTAATTGGTTTTTGATTGATAAGAAACTTACATGGAAGCAAAACCGAAGAAATAAAATCTTAACTGAACCGATGGAGAGCAAGGTGAGAATACACGCGTTAAGTTTGTTGTTCTATTCAAAACTTTATATTTTCACTTTTACTGCAGCGAATAACCGTTTTGACAAACCAATCCATCCTAGATCTGAAGCATGTGGATTACAAATAATATTTTGAGGTATCCATTGATTTCAACTTTACTTGAAAAACATGGCCGCTCACTTTGAACAAAAACATAATTTCTAAGCAAAATATATTCAATTCCCTCCACAAACTTCACTAATACAAAAGATTGACAATTAAAATAATTGACTAGAGATCACAACATCGTGATATTTGATTCTGCTCCACTGAAGTTTTCCAACAAATTCATGTGCAAAGCAAGGCTGTAGCAAGAGTTGTGCTTCATTCACATCATTTTTGTTTATTTCAAATTTGCCAAATCATAACGCGATATTTTCCATTTTCTTTTCAGTTATCGCCAATCCAAAATACAGCAAGAAATGAATAAATACTGTGGAGGTTTTGTGAAGCATTTATAGCATCAGGATTAAGTGATGAAATGACATTATAAACATCAACAATTGTAAAATATATACATTAATCCTATCCATCTGTAATCACTGCAAATCCTACAATCTGATTGGTTCATATGAGTGCGATTTATGACCAAATTGCATCCTTTTGAGTTTTTAATCGAATCCTTTGGAAGCTCTTCCATCCATTAAAAATCAGCCAATCAGATTAGAGACCTGTCAATTTCATGTCACTTTGCAACCAATCAAATCAAAGAATCGAAGAAACCCATTTCAAAGTTACTGAGAGAGAAAAACATCCATTTTTACAGAGCTAGGAAATTTTTTCCCGGGGATTTTCAAGTATTTTCAAAACTCTGAAAATGATATCCAACTCATTTTAAATTGTTAAAAGTGTGTTTCTAAAAGGCATGACAAAGGAAAGTGAGCAATATTTCACCAGAAAAAAATAAATAAATAAATAAATAACAATGGGAAAGGACTCAAAGGAGATTTTGTTGGATGCAAGTTTCTATTTTTGCTGAATTATTAACATTCAATCACTGTGTATTATCAACAATGGACATTACTTGGAAAAATTGATTAGCTTTTCAATTTGTTGCTCAACTGAAAACCATCCACATTGTACAATCACGCCGGGGAAAAGTGCAAATTTGCTGTTTTACGATGCAAATTGATGGAAATTGACAACTGGTGAAGTCAAAACAAAAATGTTGTTTGTTCTGTTTTGAGATTTGTTTTTGTGTGCATTGTGTATTGTGAAACTCGTTGTCTTCAGTGAAACCATAGTAGCTGTTGTAAGCGCAAAAAAAATTGTAAAGTAATAAAAAAAAGTTTTGATTTACTTAGCGTAATTGTTATTTCCCATATTTTCTGAAGATGCGAAAGGATGTTTATTGATAATTTGTAAAATTTTGCTCATGTTGCAGTTGATTGAAAGGAGTGAATGACTTCTAGCAAACTCGCATGGAAATTCTACGCTACGCGGTCGTGCAATTTTGTAATCACTCGTATGATTTTGGTCCAAATTGCACTCCACTCGGTTCAACTATTACCATTATAAATTAGACACAAACATAAATTGGTAGCCACTAGTACTTTAATACTTTTTACCCTTTACTGATATATCAAGTTTAATTCATAATTTTCAAAACTGTTAACTCAGTTTTACTTGGTAAATTTTCAACGTTTTGAGGAAAGTGTACTTTCAGTGCATCTATACAATTCTTTTGTAAATATTCTTTAATTGCGTTTCATGACCCTGCTGGTGTTTGTCCGCAGGAAGCCCATTAGCAGTGTTTCTGTGAATTCTGTGAATCACCGAACAACCGGATCAAGTTACTGTTGTTATTTTGATTTCAACTGATTCTGTTAATTTTTGACACACCATACATTATTACATTATGTATATTTATTTGCACGCATACAGATCATCCCACCAGGTCCAATGGGGCTAATATCTTGACAATCAACAACAGCGATACTCCGAAAGGGCTGGAACCCGGGCAGACTCTCCCATGTAAAAGTATAGGATATGCTGGTTGGAAAGTTTTTTTAAATACTCTGAGAGATAAAGGATACCACCTACAAATTCTTAAAAAGTCCAATAGCTGCATACGTTTAATCGTTGGTCACTTTCACTGTAGCCTTAACTTAAGGTGTTTTATGCAATAGAGCACAATTCATTTAAACCAAGGCCGGAGAGTCACGTTGGGGGCAAAACTATTTATTTTATTTTTTAGAGTAATTGTTCTGCTAGTTTATGGCGCCAAATCAGAAGGCACTTTAATGACGATCGTACAAATAATAGAAATATGCCGTATCTATTTGTTGTTATCATTATCACTTCACGCATCACGTCGTTGTTCTGATGCATGACCGCCCTTTCACGAATCCCTTGGAGAACATCACGTTATGATATTATTTAGTGGAAAATACTTGGCTTCATATCAATTTAAATTTATGCATAATGCATAATTATACATATTAGCTGCAGGGTTGTTAGTTACCACTTCAGTTTTTTTACTATTACGTTAAGGATGAGCAGTGGAGCCTGAGTGGTAGTCGTGCCGATCCAGCTCAGTTGATATGCAATAGCGCATGACACACATCATAAAAGGAGAACTTTCTCAGTACTTTTATTCATTTCACTTCGAGTCACCGGTAAAGAAACACACCTGAAAACGTTATTGGTAAGTACCACCAACCTCATCGAATGGGTAGAGAACGATAAAAAAGGCCAATACAATTGGTTAAAGGTTACCTAAATTAAAACTGCAGCTATTCTTGAAAAGGTTGTCTAGTTGAAATACAGATTTCAGAGCGAATACCAATGTCATTTACATATATCAAGTTTTCAGTTTTCTTGTTTTAAATACAAAGCTGCACATATTATATAGCTACATAGTTTGTTAATATTATAGTTATTTGATGAAGTTTTTTGACATTTTGACACATTTTTTTTTAAATAAATCATGAGATAAGCAAATGACTTTGCTATTCGCAAGTCAGACGATTTCATTTGGACAACCATTCAGTCAAAAATAGCTGTACTTTCATTTTGTTGTGTGCACAATTGCTCCAAAATATTGACTTCAGTTATTTTATTTTTGTTTATTTTCCTTGGCCTTTGTGCTGTTACTAGTAATCTTATTCAGGAGCAAAAACACCATGTTGAACCTACTCCAGAGAACTTTACTCCAACTGATCTTCGTAATATCGCGGAACCTCGGAAGATTTAACTTAAGTTTGTTATTGTTTGTTCTTCTTTAAGTCAGTTCTCCCTTGATTGTTCGACTGTTCGTTCATTTGTTTATCATAACTCGTTCGACATAGCCATCGTGTATGTTCTGTGCACTATATAGCAAGATGTTTATGACAGTATATTAATGAATTGTTTTATTGTTCTATCTTGAATCAGATCCATAATGAAGGTTATACTCTTGATAGCTGTTGTGTTGTGTGCCGCTGTTTACGTGACTGAGAGCAGAAGATTAATGGATGATGAAGAAGAAGGTCTTTTAAGACATCTCCTGATGAAAGAAAGGATAAGAGAAGCGATGCGTGATGAAGGTATTTGTAATTTTCTGTCATACTATCAAATGCTTTTCTAATAAACATATAAAACTAGAATAAGAAATAGCTAGATAATAAAATTGATAGAAATCAATCAGTTTCTGCAGGTTTGTTCATTCCAACTGTGATTTTTTTATCTATTTACACTATTAAAATTGAATTATATACTGCCGTAAAGCGATGTATTCAGGAAGCATACGCTTTCAATAAGTAGATCACACTAGTCGTATTTCACATAGAAATATCAAGCGCTTCTTGTGAGCCGGATGCATTCGAACTGGACGCTTTGTCTTCTTTCGGCATACTATAGAAACTACTTGACACAACTTTTCATCATACACTGCAGACCGCGACGGGCTGCCGTACATATAGACACTACTTTACTGCGGTTCAGTCAGGAAACAAACTGCACTGACATTTCTGTTATATGATCTCATTTATTTTCTAGCACTGTTAAGCAAGCGTGTTTCATGTTCTTGCGATGGAGACCCACCAGATAAAAGCACTTTGTCAGGAACAGTGTTCTATATTGTGGGCTGTAACAAACCAGGATGGAGCAAGTGTGGAACATACACTGCTATTGGTACTTGCTGCAAGGAGGGTTAAACACTGAATTATTGTACGTTCTTTTATGTCTCTTTGTACAACGGTAAAACATAGCTGTTTTTCTTGTAACTATGTGTAAAATAACCGACGTTTGTTTGATTGTCACTGTAAAGTAGCACAAATTTACATTAATAAAGTTATAAAAACTTAGTAAAGATAACGCTGAGTCGTCTGTTAAATAACATTACTCCAGCAAGTGGGTGAGCGGGAACTTCCACCTCAATTTGGGTTGAAGTGTGGGACCAGGGCCTCAAAACCCTGACCATCTCACAGAACTAACATTTCGAGAGTACAGACCCTACTCCAGATTAAGAAACGGTCACCTCTACAGACTTTTGGTAAAATCGCCGATCAAAATATAACCATTAATCCTAGACATAAAAATGATACTCTACCCTACTAAGTCGACATGAAAGCTGTTTTCTATACGGGCCCAGTCGCAAAATCGAACTTGTTCTATTTCCAAAAGGCTTAGTTTCTCAAATTCCATTGATAAATACAATATGTCCGAGTTTTATGGCCATTTGTCAAGAAAAAACAATTGAGGAAAAAAGGTCTGTGCTGGGTTGTTCAAAGCTCCATTACAGGCTCGTAACATGGTATATGGGATAAGGGATCATTCCCCTAAATTTCGGGGATACTGGGATCATTTACTTTTGCTCACTCCAGTCACGGGCTGAAGGTAAATTTAGCCGTCCTGTAGAATGACGTAATTCATGTGTGAAGTTTTGACTGGTATACTGGCTATAATACTAATAGTTGATAACTGAGATAAATACTTTGGAAAAAAAAGAAAAAGAAAAAAGCCACGATAATTGAAGGTAAGTATAAGAAAATGTATACAGCTGGTTTGTCTGGACCAAATTTGCGTCGGTTGACCTTTGCCTGTCTGAGCGGCTTTCAGGACTTTCTAACTATCGATAGCCCCACCGATCAAGTTTATCGAGATAGAAAGTCCAAGCGGACTTCACGATCAAAATAATGCTAAATAAAACAGTTAAATGTTAAAGCATTTGAAGGATATGAAGTGATGCAAATTAAGTTGGTATTTGCTGATTTTTAAGGCGCAGTGTAGACGGGGATGCTTTGCGGCCGTTTGTTTATGTTTTCACGAAAATGGCTGCGAAGCAGTGGAGGCGCGCAAAGCATCCCGGTCTACACTGGACCTTTATTGAGATTCCAGTGAATAATATTGCTTAATATTCAATGTTGGTGTTGCACTGGAGTACAAAATGCCCAGGGAAATGCTCAAATTTTATGACCGTGAGAATCCTTTAGATATATTATGGAATTATGCAAAACATTTTTTTATTTCAATTTATAACTTTAAAACAAAGTTAAGTGATAGTTTTGTTGTGAAGGTCAAGGCTGTCAAGGTGCCCGAACCAACGTAAGGCACCGTTCATATTTTACCAATGGGTGGCTTTTTGAGGGGGCATCGAAAAAACATGGCCACTTTTGGGGATGCCAAAAAAAGCGTCAATTCCCTCATAAATAATAATAATAATAATAATAATGGAAACTTTATTTATTTCGCGAATTTTTTTCACTTTTACAATTGTAAATCTCACTATTGTCAGGTAATTTACAATTTGCTACTTGAATTGACTTAACAAAAAACAAAATATATATATTATATAATACATAAGCGATAATAACCAATACACATAATAATATTTACAGGTCACATATGATCATCAGAAATATATCTGTTAGAAGTTCATTAATAATAATAATAATAATAATAATAATAATAATAATAATAATAATAATAATAATAATAATAATAATAATAATAATAATAATGGTACCATTAATAATAGGAGCACTTGGTGGAGGAGTGAAGGAGGCGTCAAAATACGTTGAAATGGTATTTGAAAAGGAAGTAGAGAAGAGTAGTAAAGTTTTAGGAGAAATGCAGAAGACGGTATTGATGGACAGCGAATCAATAATTAGAAAAGTTATATCAGGATTATTTCTAAAGTCAAGATTAACATTCTTAGAATATGAATATGTTGAAAACTATTGTAACAAAGGCTAGCAAAATTGTTGGTAGTCTTTCTTTATAGGCTAGATCATATGATTGTAGCTATATTCTTCAATAATAATAATAATAATAATAATAATAATAATAATAATAATAATAATAATAATAATAATAATAATAATAATAATAATAATAATAATAATAATAATAATAATAATAATAATAATAATAACAATAAAAATAATAATATAATATTCATAGAGCGCAAATCCAAAATCTGTTCTAAGCGCTATTAAGGCGATTCACAACAGTTTCCGGGAAGCACACCGACTACTTTTCATTTCGCGCAAAGGATAACTTAATCTACACCGATCAAGTTTATTAAAACGATAAAAAATATATATTTTGGAAATGAGTTTTTCAAAAATATCTCAAAAAATTGATCAGCTTCAAACAAGTACAAATACATTCGCATAGCATACAAAACATTTGCATAGCACTGCACGGTATATAAATCAGGAACCGGAAGTCAGGAATCAAGAAAACAGTTACTATAATAATTTATTCAACTCCATTTTCGTTTTTCAGGTCTTGTCATAATGCAAATACTATGATCAGTATGTTTTGAATTTGTGATCATAGTATTTGCATTATGACAAGACCTGAAAAACGAATGTATTTGCACGTGCATAGAACAATTTGCGACATCGATATGCTAATTTGCAAGTCGAACGGCTGTGTGGATGCAAGTTTTGAGCTCGCATAGTTAACCAATGTTAGAATGTAATTTCGGATGGTTTTAGTGCTTCAATTCAGCTGAGAGGCTGGGATATTACTGCATATATGATAAGTTAAGATTTCCTAGAACCTCGTGCAAAAATAATCTCGCATTTTTAAGAAGTTTGAACATAACTTCTGACGTAAATGTTGCAGAGAAAATGTTCTCAAATGACACAGGGAATGAAAAATTATATCTTCAAATCGACAATGAATTGAACCTCAATATTTCCACACTAGGTAAGTGTGTATCTTAGCATTATTTCAACAGTGTTTTGGCAGTGTTTTGTCGACTTTGAGTATATTCTAAAGCTTCATGATGTTAAGCGAAATAAATACGGAACGTTTGAACATTTTTTAGATTTGAGCAAAATCGAACAGATTGAATGTTTTTAATTTGTTATCTAGTGTTGTGCATTGGTTTGAAGTTTACAATGCAGTTTACCACTTGTTTGAAGCTGATCAATTTTTTGAGATATTTTTGAAAAACTCATTTCCAAAATATATATTTTTTATCGTTTTAATAAACTTGATCGAGTTAATTTTGGCACTATTCAAAACTTCAGTCATAACTACATATTTAGTGTTAAATTCAAGTCCATAGGTGTAGATTAAGACCAAAGTGAAGCTAGCCTGAGATTCGTAGCCTGAGATTCAGATAGCCTGAGATTCACATTCATATCCGGGGAGGTCAACAAGGTCAAATACTAAAATATTCATTATACTTAGAAAAAATTATAAAAATTGATAATGTTACGCAAATATATTATCCACGATAGGTTTTCTTTGAATAAATATGATTTTTTAAGGGGAAAATGACATTTTTTAACCAAAAACTTTAATAATTCTACTCAGCCTGAGATTCGGAATTCCAGCCTAAGGCCACGTCCACACTAGCCCGGATAAATTTGAAGACGCAACTTTATTTATCCGGTTAGGCCTTCCGTCCACACTAAAACGCATGAATCCGAAACAATTTTATGCCAATTCTATTGTTTAACGAGCAATTTTTGTTACGGTATCGGAACAAAAGTTGTGTTTTCAAATTTATCCGGCATTCGGGGTTTCAGCCTGAGATTCGACCTCGAATATTTTTGCCCGGGATTCACTAAAATCATACACATAACTCATTTTCGGACAGCACACAAGTTTCTTGTACAAATTGAGCAATATTTTATGAAACAACATTTTTAACAATAAAAATTTAATAATTCCACTCAGCCTGAGATTCGCGATTCCAGCCTGAGATTCAATCAAGAATATTTTGGTCTAAGATTGACTACAGGCATACGGATAATTTCGGTCAACAATTTATATTCTTGTACAAGAGAAACAATTATTTTACAGGGGAAAGCTGACAATTATTGATCAAAAACCTCAATAACTCAACTCAGCCTGAGATTCGGAATTCCAGCCTGAGATTCGGAAATCCAGCCTGAGATTCGATCACGAACTGGTATTTTTGCCCGAGATTGTATAAAATCATACTCATAACTCATTTTCGGCCATCAAATCAGTTTCTTGTACAAATATAGCAATTTTTATGAAACAAAACATTTTAAACTAAAAACTTCAATAATTCCACTCAGCCTGAGATTCGCGATTCCAGCCTGAGATTCGATCACAAATATTTTGGTCTAAGATTGACTAAAATCAAAGGTACAACTCATTGTTTCGTAGTGCAAAGAAATTTCTTGTACACATTAAACAATTATTTCTTAGTGAAAGACAACATTTTTAACAAAAAAAAAAACAACAACAACAACAACAAAAAAAAAAACAACAACAACAACAACTCAATAACTCAACTCAGTTTTCCTTTCAATTAGAAAACACCAATGATCTTTTTCGGCTTTAATTTCTTTTCAAACTATTGTTCTTTTAGTTTATTGGATCCAACCTTTTACACGGCCGGATTGCACTCTTAGGTCTTGTTAGATTCCAAAACAGTTTTTTTTTGTAATAAAGACGACATTAATTGAACAGATTTTCAGAAACACAACTCAATGTATTTTCTTAAAATAACTAACATTTTTAAGTACAAGTTAGCTTTTTAAATGGGAAAAATTCGACTTTTCAGCTCAGGCTGATATTTGCAACTCGTCGGCCCAACATTCCAACACATTCTAGGAATACCACAAATTCTTCAAATACTATGATAACAAAGAAATCCTTATGACATCATAGACTCAGCTTGATATTCGGGAGCTCCAGGCTGAGATTTGAGCACAAGGTTGGGACACTACCAGCAATCGCACAACTAATTTTCCCTAATTTCCACTCGACCACACTATGATTACAAACGCACAACACATTTCAATCTTTTGCAAAATCAACAAACATAAAAATGAATAAAATTTTACGAACTGAATCATTATTGGTCAACAACTATTGGTGTTAATGTTTAATCGTAAATCGCGTGTTATCAATATTTTACTTGTAATTCATTGAAACAGCATTAACTTTGAATGAATTAAAATACCCTGTTAAACATATCCTCATAGCATTAAGCGCTATTTATGATTTGCTATTTTGCTTTTTCGCGCTCGCTTTTTTAGCAACTGCCCCCTCGTTTATGCTAGTTCAAGTTTACAGAGAAACGTTTATTGCGGCTGCCACGGAGGTGACATGTTGGAGATTGACGAATAACTGATACATTTAGTTAGGAATGTTTATAGTCGTAATTGAATCTCAGGCTGGAATTTCGAATCTCAGGCTAAATTGAGTTATTAAAGGTTTTGGTAAATAAATTGTTTCCCTTTTACAATAACATTAATTGTTGACCGAAAATAAGTTATCCGCATGCAAAATATTCGTGATTGAATCTCAGGCTGGAATTTCGAATCTCAGGCTGAGTTGAGTTATTGGAGGTTTTGGTTAAATTGTCAACTTTCCCCTGTAAACTAATTGTTTATCTTGTACAATAATATTATTTGTTGACCAAAAACGAGTTAGCCGTATGCTTTTAGTCCATCTTAGACCAATATATTCGGAATCGAATCTCAGGCTGAGTTGAGTTATTAGTACTCTGCGTGCAGAGCTACTTTTTACGCAGAGTAAGTTATTGGAGTTTTTGGTTAAATTGTCAACTTTCCCGTACACAATAAATTATTTCCCTTTTACAAGAAAATTAATTGTTGACCGAAATAGAGTTAGGAGTATGATTTTAGTCATTCTTACACCAAAATGTTTGTTATCGAATCTCAGGCTGAGTTGAGATATTGAAGTTTTTGATCAAAAATTGTCAACTTTCTCCTGTAAAATAATTGTTTTTCTTGTACAAGAAAATTATTTGCTGGCCGAAAATGAGATATGCGTATGAATTCAGTCAATCTCGGACCAAAATATTCGTGGTCGAATCTCAGGCTGGAACCCCGAATCTCAGGCTGGAATTCCGAATCTCAGGCTGAGTAGAATTATTAAAGTTTTTGGTTAAAAAATGTCATTTTTCCCTTTAAAAAATCATATTTATTCAAAGAAAACCTATCGTGGATAATATATTTGCGTAACATTATCAATTTTTATATTTTTTTTAAGTATAATGAATATTTTAGTATTTGACCTTGTTGACCTCCCCCGGATATGAATATGAATCTCAGGCTATCTGAATCTCAGGCTGCGAATCTCAGGCTAGCTTCACTTTGGTTAGATTAACTTATCCTTTGCGCAAAATGAAAAATCGTCGGTGTGCTTCCCGGAAACTGTTGTGAATCGCCTTAAATACAATGGACAAACACAAAATAACTAATTACAACAGTTTAGAACATCAATTACAAGGAATAAGCTAATTTAAAAAGGTGAGTAAAATACTGTAAATCGTACTTCCTCAAAAACTAAATTTGAGCATTTTGATTTTTTTCCGCCAGGGGCGGAAAAATTACACAATGCAGTATATAACTTATTTTTTCGCTACAAATTGCTTTATTGAGGTTCTAGATTAGAAAAGATGTTCCTTGACAAAAATGCCTCCAAATTAAACTCACTAGAGAAATGACACCCCTTGGTGGTTACCATTTTCATATCTGTCTACCCCCATAACTGGACTTATTTATCATCCAAAATTCTGCAAATTGTACTTTTGCATTTTTTGTTTTTGTTTTTGATGAGTGGCGGATTGAATGTGCGCCAGAAAAATTGTAATTATTAAATATTCACCGCAAGAAATGGTGTTTTATCTTTGTGGAGTTGAATAAGAGAGATATAATTTAATCTTAGCACGACCATCAGAGATTTAAAGTTGCATCAAACTGAAAGTAATCCGTTTTGTGACATTTTGCGGGTGACTCGCAAACAGATGTCAGTTTTCATTTTATTTGTAAAAAAAATTGTAAAAATGAGTTCCAGAAAACAACAAAGCCGTATGTGGAGTAATTATAAAGTTACCAAGTTTAACCTCATTTTTTAACACACTTTTAGCTGAAAGAATTACACAAGCACTTTTAGGAAGTGTACGGTTAAAGATTAGTATTTGTTTTTCTCATTGATAGTGATGAATTTTGTGTTCGCATTTGAACTACATACTTTTTTCATTAAGTTTCGTCTCTTTGCGTACTTCCCCTGGATTCCGTTTTTTGTGGTAGATGGATAAAATTTTGTCAATCACCAAAATATGGCATTTCTTTAGAAGGGTAGATAGGTAGGTAGGTAGAAACTTTATTTATAAACCACGGTAAAAACATCAGTATAATAGTTAATTACAATTCTAGATTTAAAATATATAAAAAAACTTACTGGTTTCCATGTTTGCCGTGGAAATCGGAACTGCACAATGTATTTATAGCTTTTTTGAATCTTGCTATACTTGTACATTTTCGTAGTTGTGAAGGAAGCTTATTCCACAATTGGGCTGAATTGTAGAAGAAACTTCTTTTCATGTATTCGGTGTTTGGTTTTGGTATTATTAGGGATTGGTTTTTGTTTCTCAAATGATAGTTTTGTTTTTGTTTGCAGAATAGATTTTGCAAATATTCTGGGGCATGCCCATTTAATATTTTGTACATTAGGGTCAGTTTTTGCTTTTTTCGCCTTATGCTCAATGTGTTCCAATTGAGTTTTTCTAAAATATCTTTTGATCTTACTTGATAATTTGATTTTGTGATTGCCCTAGCAGCTCTATTTTGGAGTTTTTGCAACTGCTGGGAAAGGCTGTCGTTTAATCCGTCCCACACTTGACTGCAATAGTCGAAGTGAGGGAGAACCAACGCTTCATAAATTTTTATTGCACTTTGAGTAGTTAAATACTCTCGATTACGTTTCAAGGCACCAATTGCAGAGGCAGTCTTTTTTGTTATTTCATTAATATGCGCTGACCAATTGAGGTTTTTATCGATTGTGACTCCTAATGTTTTTGTTTGTTCAACCTTTTTGATTTCTTGATTATTTAATTTTATTTCTATATTAGGGTCACCATGTGCTGTGAATTTTTGGGGTTTGGGGCATGCTCGCCCGAAGACATTTTTCAACTTTAGAACCTTAACAGTGCAATTTGTAGTATTTTTGATGATAAATTAGTTCAATTTTTGGGGTAGACAGTTATACTACTGGTAATCACAAAGGGGTCACATTTGTTTAGAGGGGGTTGTTTTAAAATTACACTTCTCATAACTTATTTAACATTATCATTTTATAAATTTCATTGCCGGGGCGCAGAGTGGTCATTTTTTCAGGTATGCACAAGTACATATGATCTAAAAAATCCTAAGTAAACTGATCAAAAAATACTGTGTTCTTGTTTTCGTGCTTAGATTCAATTTTGCAATTTAATCAAAGTGTTTTTTTTCATCACAAACGTCTTGGTTGCGTACAAATAAAATTTAAAAAATAGAAACAATTGGTAAAAATTTCAAAATTTTCGGTAACTTCAATTACACACGTGCGTATATGCGTATAGGACGCTTCGCCCTCGATGGCTTCGAATAATCTTGAATACAAGACAAATAGCTAACTTACAAGAAATATCTTTCTTAAACAAACTGATATATACTATATACTTTAAAGAAAAAAAAGAATTAAACTTAACGTGTTAGACTTGTCTCATCATTCGATGTTCAGTCCATGCTTTGTTAACGTTCACTGCCTACTGCGTATTTTGTCTTGTTTTTAGCAGTATTATCTCTTCTCAGTTTCGCATTTCTTCCTCTGTAGTGGGAGCTTTACATCTGCCAGTTAAATGGCCTTCCTCTATGAAGTCTAGCGTGTCTTCCAATTTAAGTAAATCGGCATTTTCGGTAAAAATCTCACTAGCTTCGATAAACGCCATTGCTCTGCAAAATGACGACCTGTACTGATTTCGATTACAACACGGACAAAACAAAGCATTCCAACGGTATTCGTACTAAAACAATGAAATAATAAACTGCCATTATCATTCCAAAACGCATGCAGAAATTGAAAGAAAGAACAACACAAGACAATATAAGCTAATTCTTTGAAAGAAACATCATGCCACTCGTGAGTGTGATCATATATAAGTTAGTTACATATGAATGCATTTTTTTTATTCCGGAAAACAAAACAGCTCAAACCTTTTTAGTTATGCAAATCACTGGCTTAGTATTCGCATTGCAATGTTATTCGCTTCGTAAATTTTCATTCTGCCGGGACATTGCTTTACAGAACTCGAAGCGTTAAATGATATCGATATCAACATACTGCCGACATGATTAAAAAATCGTTGATGTCATTGATATATAAGCAATACAAAGAGAAAACCTAAAACTCAGCCACCTTTATTAAAAAACTCATCTACAGTAAACAGCAAACATTCCCTCGTGAGTATGATCATATTCTAAAGCAGATAAAGAATGAAAACTCGTGTTCCATGGGATATAGAGTCCCTCGCTTATGCTCGGGACTCTATATCCCATAGAACACACGTTTTCATTCTTTATCCCTTACATATTCCCTTATAAGGATTGTACCTACCATATTTGGTAAAAGCGATTTTTCTCGCAAAATCCTTCACATTTTTACAGCTTTTTTGAGTGAAAGCATACATAACAAGTCTGACATTTTTATTTCTGGCCGAAAATAGACTGTTAAACCTAAAACAGGACCCATGTGATTTCACCACAGGAAGCCCAAAATTGACAGCAAAAGTTTGATATGCACACTATGGTATTAAGGATGGTGCCAATTATTGTCATTGCGCATCGAGTACTGCGCATGCTGCTGACGAAGTTTGAAAAACAAACACTTTCAAAGGCCGATTGTTTTGTGTCAAAAACGTCCAGAAATAAGCTAATTTAGCAATCAATCATCTCCCATAAACCTTTTCCTAAAAAAAAACATTTAATCTTTGCAAAACTAACCTGAATATACACTTTTGTTTAAAAAACAGCTTCAAAAGCGACTGTTATGTAATCCGTTACTAGCAATATGAGTCTTTTGAGCCGCGGTTAGCGGATGTTTGTTTGGTGATTATTATAGCACAACTTTTAGTGTTTCTATGCCAAAAAGAATATCTAAACCTCCTGATTTCTCTCGATTTACTTTAGAAAGAGGCGATGCTACGATTCTTAACTTGCGATCTAAGACGTTTTTGTCACTAGGAGTCAATATAAGTCAGGGATTACATACATACCGAGTAAGCCTAAAAACTAGTTTGGATGAGCCAGAGAAACAAAATGGCGCACGAGTTAGAGATTTCTCTATGTTTTATGGCGGAACCCAAACACAAGCTTTGAAGTATGCTTTCTTCGCTGACCAAAGGAACCAGTTTAGATCGGGATTTTTTTGCAAATATCCAAGCAAAATTGCTTCATAAAAAGCTCTAGAAGACAATGAGATCGAACCAAACTTCAGCAACTGTACCTACTATAGCAATTTCGCAAGCAGAAAAGAATCAACTTGGAGGTTTTCGTGGTACATGCATGATAGCACGGTAAGCATCATTTAATGATTTTATAAAATGTTTGATGGAAGCGGTTTCTCGTAAACAAATCCATTTTATTTTTTGTCATATTACAGATGAGACAAAATCTATCGGGATTTTAACGATCCAAACTATACAACCGAAGGTTGGAAAGATTATTTTGGCAATTGATTAAATTTCCCCCACATTTGTCAAATGAGCATGCGCGAACTCTATCTTGACTCATATTGCTAGTAACGAAACTTCCGACAATCTTTCCACGGGCGCCACCTTGAAAATCTCCCAAAATGCATTGTTAATTATTCTACTGTCTAGGGAGGGGCATGGACTTTTGTGCAATTTTTGCAAATTTTGGTAAAATTTCGTGCTTTTACAACAATTATCTTATCAAATTCCACGGTTTCCCCTATTTTTCATTTATTTGTGCGATAAAGTGATAAGAAACCTTTCATACGGTGAGTTAAAAAAAAAATTAAAATTGAAAGATCATAGAAATATTGGTGATTTCTTCTCATTTCACTCATATTGCTTTACAGATAGAAAGGAATTTCGAGAAAAAAATGATGTAGCTGATCGCCACCAAGAACCACAATGCAACGCCTTGGGCAAGCAAGGCACACTCTAAATTTATGTCGTTGTTTGAATCCTGTAATGATTTTTTTAGGCTTCATTTTGTAGTCATTAAATCAATGACTACCATGCCAGTTATGCATTGCTCGTTACTCAGTGGACATACACCCCCCTGATATACACTCATGTTATGCTATAATGGCAAGCACATAGAGAAATTTGTCTGCGCATGTCAGAGAATATTCGTTTCTAGATCCATAGTATTGTGGATTTATTTATCAGAATAATTTGTTTGCTATATATCCCTTGTGTTTTATCTTCAAATGCAGGGGTACCATCATGCAATCTGGCTAATAAAGAGATAACCCTCCTCGTATGTGTTAGTGTATTATTGTCTTGATATATAGTTAATAAATATTTTGTATGCAGTTCACTGCAGAGTGATTAGAATACGACTAAAAATAAGTTCTATTTATGAGCTTTGAATAGATGGGCTAGTTTCTTTTTTTTAACCTTTAAAAGATAACAAAACGTGATGATATGACAAATCTCATGTTTAAAACCCTAAATGAGACCAAATTGCTAATTTTTACCCCTAAAAAGATACGACGGGCATCCCTCCATTCATTAATAAGCTAACTACTGAGTTCACATTGAGCTCGCTGAGTGTTATTCAAGGCATGTTAATATCCAAATACGAGGGATTCAGATGAACCCCCCCCCCCCCCCCCACGGGGATGAAAACAACAAATTCCAAGTTATCATGTTATTTGTTGTCCAGTTTGTTAATTACAAAAACATCCTCCGGATATCGGCGAGATTTCGCTGATTCGGAATGATATCAAAAACATTCTTTGACCTACAATATTCTAAACAAAACCTTTACTCTAGCTTGAATATATATGGTCCAAAGAACTACTATAACGTTTTAATAAAACTGTAGCTGTTTTGATTAAAATACTATAAAAATCTGCTTTGCATAAGAATTGTTCTAACACTACAACATAAAAACATTACTAATTTATTGCAATGGTTTTGACGTCTGAAAAAAATGCATATAAAAGTTTCGATATTAAAGCTAAGGTTCAGAATTCATTAATCAATAATGCTGCTTTGAGGAGAAGTAGAAGTTTGAATCCCATTGGAGTTGACGTTAATCCATTGGTTGAGAGGAGCAGTCAGTTGTCGGTTTTGGACGCTATTGAAACATAAGTTGGTGTTTAATTATTAATAATACAATTTTAAAAACATTGAAACAAGTTTTGTGTTTGCATTTGGAATCAGCTAACTCCAATTCCAAAAACACATCTTAAAGTTGCTTTTCATTGCTGCACAAAAATTAAGTGTTTTCATCCGGTCAAATCCTTCAAGGAAATGCCGTGAAAATGCATAGTGTTCGTGTCGTTTTACAGTTTTTTGTCGTTGTTATCGTATATGTGTCGAGGCAGGTAGAAGGGGCCAAGGAATGTCAAGATTTGCTCCAAAACCAGACAACTTTTGATGTGCACTTTTGGGAGTTTTATCCTTATACTTCAAGGAACTTGACTCATCAACAAACACAAGGTAGGTTTTTCAATTTTAGGTATTAGAAAGGTGCTAATAAAGTTAAATTAGAAATAAATGTGATGTAAATAACGAAAACATACACTGAAGCCAACAGAGAAATATCAAAACATTTGAAGTTGCGTATTAAAATAGTACATGAAATGACACGCAGACATCTAAAATTTATCAGCTAAACTTCAACTTCCCGAGTTCCATGCAGACTACAGGTTTTTATAGAATGCTTACATTATCGCGGTTTAAATAGCTCAGGGCTGCAAAACTATCTTAGGTATTCTCGTTACTAACAGATGTTGAACACGGTTTTTCTGAATATTGCACGCGAAATTGTTTCTTTTGAGCCAAAATAAAAATTTGTCCGTCAATATATGTGTGTCAAGCTATAAGAGAAATGTGTTGCCACGCCCCAGGCATTTTCACAGCCTTATCAAAAACTGCTGATCTCTTCATATCTGTGAATCTGAATATTTATACATATATGGAAAGGTTGTTTTTGTTCGTCTGTTGTTTTGTAGGAACTGATTAACTAACCCGGAGTGCTTGGTGTCGGTAAAATTTGATAGTGTTTTGCAAAATCGCACCGTGCAATTGGCAATAGACTGCCGTCAATCAAACACGTTGCTGCCTTTTACATTGGATCGGCAGCTGTAATATTTCGATTAAACTTTATCAATAAGAAAGGAAAGTGCCGAAGGCGATTTTGCTAATGTTTGTCATTCCAAATAGAATTACATGTTTAATTGTCGCCTTTCTATTGCCAAACTGACCTTCGCAATTTTTGTCTGGTGTGGCCGAGTAGTAATGCCAAACTGCGGTAAACAAAATTAATTTCTTCAAATTGGAATACGGTGAGTCGATTCAGTTTATGAGCTGAATCCCAAATGATACTAGTTTGATTTTAATTAGAAAGTTTACTTGCGGTTTTCTTTTTGCATAGCTTTTTCTTGAAAAAAAAAAGAAGTAAATAACATTTACTAAAGCATTTGAATACTTGATTGGGGTTTATATTATTAACAGTAAAGACGACTGTCGGCAGAGTCATTGGAACAGGTACATGTAATTGTTGTTATAGCAACATCAAAACAAAACAGTCAAAGTCGCCAGCTGATTAATAACAATTATTGTTTTTCAGTTGCGATGAATCGATTGTGAATTCAAAGAAATGTTATTTTTTTCAATGTATCATTGTCATGCATACATACAGCAAGATCGATCATTCTTTACTGTGAAGGCGCCATTTCTGTTTTCAAACATTAATCTGAACTAACTAATACTGCACGTTAGAGGACTGCAACAGTCGTCTTTTCAATTAACTTTATCTTTCTCGTTTCTTTTCATCTGGCACTAGTATGATTAACGATGCATGCCAATGAAGTCATATATTTTTTAATTTCAAAGCAATAACAAGGGGGTCAGCTTCAGCGAGCTTCTTGTGACGTGGTTTTAATTTTATCTCTCTGTAAAAAAAACAACCGATGTATTATGTTTTTATTATGATAGAAATGAAGATGCAAAATATAATTTCTTTTATGAGCAAAGTTGTTTTACCGCTATCTAATGTGCGCTAATTTATGGTAGCTCGCCTTTTTTTAATTCGGGCGAGGGGAACAATGACGCAGACTGGATAAAAAAAATTAATACATAAAACCTCAGTGGCCGTCGACTTTTCTATATAATAATCACCTGCAAATTTTCTCAGCAGAGAATTTATGAAATGCTTCCCAATATATTTTTCGAGTTCTCTGCTGGCACTAGTACAATTTTTAAAAATGTAACGGTTGATATCCCATAATTTCGTCTAATAAATAATATGAGTCGTGGAGCTTAAAAAGGGTCTAAGGGGTTTCGAGCTTAGAAACATTGACTTCGAAATAAAGAAAAGTGAAAATGGACCCCAAAAAAAACCCGGACTTTAAAGGGGTCTTATCCAGCTAACCCTTCTCATCACGACTGATATGCCTATACATGTGTAATATGTTCAAAGAATTTTTGCAGGTGCCTCTCAAGGGATGGTACAGTTGTTTTACTGACAGCACCTCGGTGTCGAGGAGGGGAATTTCGGAGGATGCACCTAGATTAGTTGTTGACGATACACGCACCAATATATTCTGATGGTACTTTACCGACACAGTGTACACTCTCTCGACTAGTCACATGTATTAAGCTGTGCTCATCTTTTTATCAGTTGTATACACTCGTTAAACTGAAACGTTGGAGTTGAGAATGTCGAATGCCAATTACTCCAGTAAAATATTTTGGTTCATGTAAAAAAAATATTCACAATTTATGTCGAACTACTTTTTGTGGTAATATTTATTCTAAAACAGTTAACTTACTGCGTTTTATGGTATTACGTTTTTGATACGACTGTAAATATTCAACATTCCACAACCGTCATCTGGCATTCTGTCTGACAACGTTTTTTGGATAAGGTGTATATAGCTATGTCAAATAACGTTGCCATCACCAAAAGGCAATAAATAGGACATTACAAGACTGCTACAAACTATGGGTATAAATATTACTGTCATAATTATTGCACCAAATGATAAGAAATTCACGTCATTTAGTTAAGACTTGATTTCCTTTGTGTTCACTCCGTAGATCAATATTCATCTTTTTGATTGTCCAAGATGCCATTCTAATTCTGTCATGACTTTTACCTATCGTCCGTAGTGGTCTTGAAATGACTTATTGCCTTTTGGTGATGACAACGTTATTTGAAATGGTGTGATATATTCTATATATTTCTTTAGGTGTACTAAATCTCCTGGCACAAAATCTATCAAAGCATACGCCGCTAAATCTACGATGGGGGATCCAAGAAAAGTACGCTGATATACTAGCAATGATACAGAAACAAAATGAAACAGCAAATAAAATAGCATTGCCTATTATGATAGAAGCAGATGATACGAACCCATGTCATGTGAAACTGTATGAATCCAAGGGACTGGCTTATGTGGTACGTAACTTGACTTGATTATGAATAAAAAAAAATTGAACATCGGTTAATTTTTTTTCTTGGGTTACGATTACCGTCTCCATTAAAAAATTAAAGTTCCAGGCCATTTCATGCAAAGGCTTGCCGGCTAACTGGGCTGAAAATTCTTATATATAATCGGAATGCAGTCAGCCTGGGCCCGCGAAAATAAGTGTTTGTACTTTATTCTGTATAGATATAGAAATCCATGATAGTTTCAAATATTAATGACTAGAAACTCAGCTAAAGGCTGAACTGACTCATTTGTATAGTCATGCATAATGAATAGCACTCAAAGCCGAACTTGAAAATTATCAAAAAACTTATTAAATTTTTATGATTGTAATCGATACTGGTCAACCTTTATCGCTTATCTCTTTTGAAAGATTGCTCCTTAATGTCTTAAAACTGTGATCTTCAGTCCTTGATCTTGTGAAAATCAGTAACGAAACCTATAACTTGAAATTATCCACGAGTTTTTAGAAGTATTAAAAGAAGGACGGGCTTTTTTTCTATTTTTAGCCGGACCAATGAACCTTTATTTGGAAATATCGAAAACAATGTTTTTCAGCCTTTTTGTGTTTGATAAGGAAAAATTAAATGATATATGCTATCTACAAATAGAGTAAAAATGTGTCTAGTTTAGATAGATATTTTCATCATTTTTCAATTACTTTGTTTAAAAAGTTGATTTCTTTGCATACTCGCCAGATGTAAGTACAATACAACAAATTTTCATTAAATAGGTTCTTTGTTGTAAAAATAAAATCAGCACTAGCTTAGGTATATGATAAATATAAACCCAATTGTAGTGTTTTCTTTTCTTACGTGGATGCCCTTAGATTCTGTTGATTTTATGTACAATAATGTGCCTTTATTACATTCAGGTTCGCAGGAATTTTAAGAAGCCATTGGAGCAGCTTGGCAACTCGTTTATTAATGGTGGCCAGGTGATTGGTTTGACTCTCATTCTGACAGGCATTGCTGGGATATGTATGTGGCTACTGGTAAGTCAGACAATGTTCGTTTGCAGTGGTGGATCCAGTAAGGGGGGACTAATAAAACAATACTGATTATCAATAAAAAATGTAAAAAATTATCTATAAAAATGAATCAAAAGTGGGGATGGCAGTTTTTGTGTTTGATTAGGCTTTACAGTTGTAAATAGGCCATTGTTAATATGAAACATGAAAACTGTAAGAAATAAAAACCTTTTCTGCAGTATTTTACAATGTATGTTTTTCTAAGCAAGTTTTTGAAGATTATACTCTGTCTGCGTTATAAAGTAGTGTACTCACAACATTTTTAACGATGTTAGGACCGACGAAGAAATCCTAAAGACTTCCCTGCTCCATTTATCGAAGGTTCGTGGCAAGGCTTTTGGTGGGCATTTGTTACCATGACAACAGTTGGGTTAGTATCAACCATCTACATTGGAAATTACTTAGACAAAAAATGCGCATAAACATACCTTTTTAAGCTGTTTACAGGGCATGGCCCTCCACCCTTTTGGGAAAAGACCTTTTATTTTCATGAATAATATTTTGGATTACTAATTTTTGATCAATCATTTTTGAAATTGTGCTCCCCAAAAAAAAACAAATTGGCTGGAACAGCCCCTTTTTTACATGCAGAATGGATGGAAAGACAGCGTTATTTACAAGATCCCATGTGACGAGTGTGATAAAGTCTACATAGGTGAAACTAAGCGACCAGTAAGTGAGAGAATGAAAGAACACCAGAGAGATGTACGTTTAGACACGATCATTAATTAGACACGTCTTCATTCTCGACTGTAAAATATTCATCAGCTATACTAAATAGAATTTACTTCATATATTGACATATGATATCTGAAAACCGCAGGTTATGTACTGTTTAATAAACGAGCAGGAGTACGCTCGGGCTTTTAAACCTGATAAAACACGATCTGCGAGTTTATTAAACTGCTTCAAAAACGCCAATACTTATATTAAGTAATATCAAATGCAAAAATGCTTAAAAAAGTAAAAAATGTAAGTTTGGTCAGAAAACATGTATTGAGCATGAGCAGAGTAAAAATGTACATATTTTTGATCCCACATTGAAAGACCACTGAACAGTAGTCTAGTAGAAGACTGCTAGCTTCTATGTCATCTTCAAACGCCAGTGAAGGTCTATGATGACAATGCAACTGAGACCTTTTCTAGAGGCATGCGATAAGTGTTTTCTCATTAGTATGCTTTATATAAAATTTTACTCTCATTAGTATTCTTTATATAAAGCATACTAATGAGAGTGTTTTATCGGTTTTAAAAGCTCATGCACGTGATCAAACTGGCTATTCCAATTGGCCTAAGATCTCGTTAATTATTCATGAGTTTTTGAATTGAGAGTAAGATATTTCTCTTTACAGATTGCGGCGAATTATTATATCATTGTCAGTAAAACCTGTAACGCAAACGCATAAGAGAATCGTTGTCAACGCAAGCGCTGGGATCAGAATTTTTTATCTTGTTTTGCTTTCGTTGGCTCCTACTTGTGCTAGATTGCGTTCTAGTGAAAATCACACATACTCAAATCACAGATATTCAAACATGAAACATGAAACACCGTAAATCATCCAATGGCGTTTATAGTGCATTACCATCAACTAACGTTACTAACTAGAAATTAAGTAATTGTTTCATAGTTGACAAATTAAATCTTGCTGGTTTTAGATATGGTGATCTTGCACCAAAGTCAATTCCAGCAAGAATGTTCAGTATTTTATGGATGCTATTGGGTCTTGTTGCGTTCTCTGTCCTCACAGCCAACTTCACGTCTTCTCTGGCACGAGAAATCGAAACAGACCTTAACTTGTTCAACAAAAAGGTAAAAATGGTGAGGATGCTTTTTGTTTCTATGCATGATTGCATGGATGTTCGCATCTGCATGTCTGCATGTCTGCATGTCTGAATTAATCAATCAATTAGTCTTTTGCCTTCTTGTCTTACATAGGGTACAGTTTTATATATAAACACAAGGATACAGTTTTGTATTATCATTAAATTTTACGGTTTTAACTATTTAAATGTCTTAGATAGGATCAGGGTTTAGGGGCTCGGTCAAAAGTCACCAAGCGTCAGAATCCAGGTCGAATATCCTACACCCCCCCCCCCCCCCCACCCAAGTGTATCATGAGAAGTTTTCAATGCGTGATTCATGTTACTAAGGTTTGCTGAGCTAGCGGATAACAATGTCTGGTGCTGACTCTGATGATGACTGCCGCACAGGCAGTTGAAACGTCAGTCGCACCAAGAAGTCCTTCTAGGGACTACTTCCACCCGAAAGATCACGATAATTTTGTTACTTTGACAAATATTGATTCGTGTTACTGTCGTTCGTTGGGGTTCCTGTGTAATTTTCCTTTTTTATGGGTTTCCTGTTGTCCTTCTAAACCAAATTCAAAATGGCTGCCAGTTTGGTAAAGTTGTTCACTGCAATCTCTGAAAGTTTTCATCGAATTTTGTCGAGAATTTGGGCCGTAAATAGTAGAAAATCAGAACAAAAAAAAACAAACAAAAAAAAAAAAACAGTCCATTGTCACTTCCAAATAAGGTAAGATTACCAAATATGGTTATGGATGCGAACGACAGTTTTCTTAAGATAATTTAGTCTAGAAGCAGATCATTAATCACAATTACGTGTTAAAAACATGATTTTAAATGATATTATGATATAAAAATGAGAGGTACCTGTAATGGCTTGCGAGATATTTTGAGAAATATCCTCAAATTTTTGTCAAAATCAAGGTTTACCGATTGTGGACTGGGGCGAGTTTAAAGACATTCGCAATTTTTTCGCTTGAGAATGAATAAAACTGGTCGGATTTTTCCTCTAAACTATTTTCAGACTTATCTCTGTATCCAATGATGATAAGAAATGTAAAACTATAAAATTTAAAGATTGCAAAATTACAGAATTACTTTAAATCGGCTTCTTTTAATTAGCTATTTTTATAAACACGTGATTTGCCACGTGACCTCTCCTCAACATACACAAATGTATCTCATACCTATTCGTTTTCATGAATGGAATATTTTGGTAAAACTTAGTTGTTTTTTGCACCTTTTATGAAGTGTGATAATTTTTTTCATTGTTTAGCCTCGTTTTCATGCTGTTCCTGAAAATAAACCCCTATAACTCGCTTAAAAGTCAAAAGTAGAGTGGGCAACAGCACTATTCTTAGAAAGGACCACAAGAGAAAGATTTTAAGTCCTGTTGCCTACTTCTAATCGAAATGTTTAGCGAAAATGATTTTTCCAGGCTTTGCTTCTATAGACTAATTGTTTGATATGACATTGATTTACCTGGGTTCGGACCTTTCAATTACATAACAATGTCGATAAACGTCCCAGCTCTATTTTAGAGTGGTCTCTAAGCCCATTTTGCGCGATTTGTCGTGATATGCATGATAACATCACTATAGCATGTATATGCAGTGATCACTGGCAACTGCAATGAAGACTGCTCCTCATGTTCAACTTTATTTTCTAAATTACAACAGATTGCAGTGTTCAACGGAAGTATTACACGTAAAGCTGCTATTGATGTAGGTGGAAAGTATTTAGGTAGGCAATGATTTATGTTCAAACTGACTAGTTTAGTCTGGCCATTCAAAGATAGCATGAGTAAAGACGTCTTTTTTTTACAGAATATAACAGTTTATCCAAGGACATGCTCACAGCTCTGAAGAACAGGGATGTGGAAGGACTACTGGTAGACCAGCATGCAATAGTCAGTAATCAACAAATCACAAACGATGACACTATTGAAATCGGAAAAATGATCGACTTCAAACATTACGTTGGATTGAGACTTGCCATGCCCGACACTGGAATGTGCGTAAATGTGAAACGCTGTATGGAGCAAATGGTTAAACGAACAGCATTTCAAGAGAGTATTCTGAAAGTAAGTCTATAGGTGTATTTGCTTTTCCACATACAAATAAATAGCCTAAATGACGGCCAGTCGGTCAGTAATATTACGAACTAGTAACATTCAAACAGACCGAGACATGAAAAAAATTGAATAAACATAAAACAGAAACTTGTAATTTACTGAAGATGGCAGAAGTCAATGCCGAAAGATGTTTAAATTAAAAAGGGTCGTGTGCTTTGTCAAACTAAAACTGAAACTAAGTTAACAAAAGCTAGCTGTTTCCGAAATAAGCATCATAACCAGTTCACGTTAAAACAACAGAGATAGACGAGAAGTTTAAAAAATAAGTGAGCTGCTTACCTTTTTTGATTTGTTTTTGTTTGAATTCTTGATTATATCTTTTTTCAGACCCTTGCGAAGTCGACTATTTCAAAAGACAAGACTGAGCATTCAGGAAGTCTGTTTGAAGACTATGAATTCTTTATCATTCTAATCGCTTTATTCAGCGTAATGACTGGAATTGGTGTGCTGTGGGAGTATTTCTGGTACAAGCCAAAAGTGATAGAACAAAGAAATAAAATCAAAACAGAAGGTATAAACACACAGAAACAATTTAATTTTGCAATCAGGTTTCATGATATTGAATAGTAAATAAATGTTGGCACTGATTAATGTTCAGTTCCTTTAGACGTTTTATCGTGTTGCTGCGACCTTCTCAGTAGATGGAATTAGGGCCGAGTTGTACTTGTTCATTGATCGAATTTTGTGGCCTGCTTCTAGAAGAAGCGACAATTATTCATTTTATCCATTATCAAATTTACAATGTCTCCGAAATATGTATTAAAATTAAATCAGTTGCAAAATTATTTGGAAAATTCGCTGTTTTCAAGCCATATTTTCATGCCCCCTCCCGGGACTTCCTATCAATATCTGTGCTGATTTTGAATGGTGACAACAAACTTCGGACAACAATTAATGTTTTGTTTTTCTTTGATTTATGGTTTGATTCAAAAACTATGAAGAACATATAGAATCCCGAGTAAAAACCCTGTTCTAAATGCCTGCTAAATAAATTTTCTGCTTATTTTGGCAGAGAAAGAAATGGAGACCTTGGAGGATAAAAATAAATTGAAGTACATCATGACGGACATAGAAGTAAAGAATTTATGCGAAGGCTGTTGTGGGACAGTAGAAGCCATTTATTTCAAAGAAGGTCAAGAAAGGAAAGAACGCTTACTAGCTGAAAACGAACCAAAATCACCTACAATTGACATAAACAACTTAATTAATCCTTTCAAACGAAGAAAGAAGGAGAAACAAAACGAAAAGGAAACAGATCACGTTTAGGTTAATAAATTCAAAGGCTAAATCTCGTCATAGTCACCCAAGCGATTTCTTTATTACGAGTCAATTACGGCAATTTCAAGGTTTGACAAAATATTTAATTATTTTAGTTGTTAAGCTAGTTACGTTATTATTTCCAGAGTATTCTACATCATCACATCCTAGCAAAAAATGACTCGGTTGAACGGGCAATATAGGCTCAAATACGTGCACGACAATCGTTTTTGGTACCGAACTCCTAAAATTCCGGTACGCTGGCAGATAGTGTTAGACAAAAAAAATGATTAACAAAAAAACTATTCGCTTTCAAAACTATCCGGATATGTGTGGACATGGTGGATGGTTTGTGACAAATCTAAATAGGGTTGTGTAGGAAGCTAGACTAGGCACATCAAAGTTGGATAGATTTAACTCATGTTTGAAATTGTCAGTGACCATTGTCATACTTAAAGCAACGCAACGCTAAATACTCACATTAGGTTTGGATTTGACATTAAATGGAAACATTCACTCACTACTTAGATTTGATTTTTTAGATTTACCATTGGGATTTGGATAAAAATAAGGCTGCGGATTTGAATTTTATACCCCCCCTTGAGGACCCCCACAATTGCCAGTATCAGGGCATTTGACTTTCCAAGAAAAAAAGTTGTCAAATTCCTTTCCACTATTCGGTCAAAATGTAGTGTCAAATACCACTCGTGCATGTTTAGCCTTAAGCTATTTTATATAGATGGTTTTGGTATAAAGATCACTAGTCTGAAATGAATATAAGCCTGAATCCACCAATAGCACATGATAGCAATTAAGAAAAAAATGTGTGACTAGCTCACAGGTTGACTTCGCAAAAAAAAACTGGTTATAACCGGACCGTATTGCTCAATTTTTATGAGTGTAGAATTTGAAATTTATTATAGCTTACCATTACTGAAATTTCTTCTTCAATCCGATTCGACTCGTTCCTTTGCCTTTTGTAACAGTTGAAATGAATGTCATGGAAAGAAATGGTTTAAAAAGAACAATAAAATCCAATTCCTTCTCCACACGGCCGTGCCGTGTTTGTAGACCTCGGGCAGGAACCTTGATAAACTGTGCGCGCCCGTTTACCGAAAAAAGGCGGGAACGGGGGGGGGGGGGGTGTTTCAGCCCCCCCCCCCCCCCCCCCCCCACACACACACACACACACACTTTTTTCCCGAATTTTTTTTTATGTGTCGATAAAATAAAAAAACAACAGACGTCGCGATCAATTTTATTGAAAAGAATGACTATCGCAAAAGAAACTTTGGAACATTCAACCAACCCAGTGAATAAATGAGATTTTCAATACAAACTGAAATAGTTATTTTAGTTGTTTTTTAATAATGTACATCACTATGTTGAAATTTGAAGATCATCAGTAAAGTAATTTCTTGAAACTTGTTGAAAACTGACTGTCGATTTCTAAGCTAAAATGCCCTTCAGAACGCTGGAAAACGCATCTAGGAAGCTCAATATAGCAAAATCCCCCTAGTTTGCAACCCCCCTAGTTTGCAACCGCCTTCGGCGGTTGTTAGCCCCCCCCCCCCCCCCCCCCCCCCCCCCACACACACACACACACACACACACACACACACTTTTTGAACCGCTCCGCGGCCCCTGTTTCTAAAAGTGAGGAAATGTTTTTTTTTCTTTTCCAGAGGAAAAATAAATTTATTATGAAATTGAAGAGATGAAAGTAGTTGAGTTTTTATTCCCTAATCAACATAAGCGATGAAATTATTAAAGATATTGAATAAATCAAATGTTGTGTTGGTTTCTTGTGTTGTTTTTGTTGGGGCTTCCTGTGCTGGGTATTTTTCCCAGGATGCAAATCAGGTTTCGCAATATTTCAAGATGGCGGACGTAAATGTTGATGCTGTTCTAAAGGAAGCAAAATCCCGTTATAAATCCACAGAAGTCGAAAAAGAAGTGGATCCCGAGTTAGACATAGGAAATATGTTATTGAATGACCTACATCCAGTGAATATGGACTTATTTAGGTAATAATCATGACATATTTTGCTTTGTAACCTTGAACACGTGGGTTTCAAAACACCAAATTATATTTATATAGTAAACTATTCAATGCTTTAGTGTTGTATTTTAATACATGAAATTAATTTATGGATAAAAAGGATGTATATTATGTATCAAACTTCGATGATAACTCTGAAATGTCCACCAAAATTATGAAATTTTCGTTTTTTTTTTGCTATCACTCTAAAAGCTGATATCGTAAATTGAACAAACGTTTGTTATTTCTGCGTCCTGAGAAAAGACAGTGGACCTTAAATTAAGTAAAGAATGTGCTTTTGCTTAATTTAAGATCTGCTGTCTTGTCTCAGGACCTAGAAATAAGAAACTTTTGCTCAATTTAAGATTTCTGCTTTAATTTAGAGTGTATAGAGTCTTAGTTGTAGGGATAGCATGAATTATTATGTGAACGTATGAGTTTCAGTTAAAATTTGAGGAATTGATATTTTGTCTTGTAGAAAGAGTAAAGAAGATTTTTTGTTAAATCTAGCAAGGGACAACACACAGATTCTCTTTAACAAAATGTGGCAGGTAATGTGATTAAATTGAGTTTGGACATTCATTTATAGCCAGACACAATTGTTTGCTTTTATATCAAAGCCATGTATATACACTATATGTAACAATTTCAAATGCATAACATTACAAGTACACATTGTACATATAAAGAGACAATTAACTGAGAAGAAATGAACATTACAATATTATGTATCAGTGAGAGCAATATTAGAGTCTGGAGAAAAAACCCTTGTGGCACCAGAGAGAAACAACACATCAAACAAACTCAATTCAAATGTCACATCAAATCTAAGGATCACAATGGATTCACAGTGCTAAAGGGCCAGAGCTTTCATCATTTGACCACACATGCCATCAATTTGCATTGATATGACCTTCTCTGAGAGCCATAATCCTTTATGTTTAAACAATAGTGGCCTCTCACACAGGCATCACTGTTATATCCACGGACTGGCCTTCTTGGCTTGGGTTTCGTGTGTAAATGAGAGAGGAGAGAATGGAGAATAAGAAGTCCCATAAGGCAAAATAAAGAATGTTGCAAAAGAAGCCGAAAAGAGTATTTTTCTTAAAGGGAGCAAAGAGTTGTCTGTGGAGGGACTAAAACAATAGTGCATTGAAGCAATTCAGTACCTATGGGAATCAATGAGAGTGTTTGTATCCAAAATTCAACATTTACTGTGAAGTTAAAATACAATGAACCATAAAATGTACATGTGTGTGAATTTTTATAACAATGCATAACCCAATTAAACAAGGAAAGTCTATTGATTATATGGTCTTTTCATTGTAGCTTCCAGTTGAAAGATTTGAAAATGTACTCTTAGCACAGGTATGTCTACTTTACATTGACCGTATATGTAACCTAACTTTTTGACAAAAAGATCTAAAATATTTTCATCATATGATAACTTATACACCTGTATATATGAAGGGTTCAGAGCGAATTTTTCGAATTTTCAAATTGTCACCAAATCAATCAAAAAAGGCATCTAATGACTTATTTTGGTCTAAAAATAAACATCTTCTATTTTTTTCGGAAGAACTTGTCCGAAAAAGGTGTAATTCGGCCCGTAGTTACGCTTTTGCTTTGCTTGACAACCGTTCACTCTTGCGTGAAAAGCACAAATTTGTATAGGACGATAAAAATAGCCGAGTGAATATGCATAAGTACAAATCATAGAGTGCGCGCACTAAATAAATACCACTAAATAGTGCTATTTTATGCTAATTCTATTTTTTTTTTTTTTTTTTTTTTTTTTTGTTTAATAAGCGCTATTTAGTAATCTCGACATCAGTGTTCATGCGGACAAATAAACCTATTAATATATATGTATTTTTTGGCTAAAAACTTGGCCTTCGAGCAAAAAGTTTAATATCCTAAGAAAATTCAGTCCTTCTTCTAATCTTATGGAAGTTTTTCAAGTTTTACTTCATTCTACTTACACCGCTAAATCACTACGAACATGCCTATTTCGAACTACACATGTTTTGACAAAAATACCACTGCAATGCATTCTGGGAAATCAACCAAATTTTCGGCAGCCGTCATAGCCTCCCCCCATTTCAAGTTTTTTTTATAAGTCTAACGCTACCTCGGAATTCTGCCGAATTTTCAGGCTTGTTGTGTTCTTTGATCGCCAAAACTTGCAAAAATAGCCGCGGCAGTCCGAGAATTTGCCTCTAAAACAGTCTTTAAGTGATGATTTCTTCAACGGTCGCCAAGATTCACGAGTGCGAAAAAAACACTAATTTTTACTCGAAATCATCTCACCTGCTTGATTTCTTTCAAACAGTAGACTCATCACAACTAGAAAGCTTAATGATGCTTTTCCAGAAGCGTTTAGAGGCAAAATAATAGCAAAAAACAACGACAAAATTGCAAATGATGCGATCCTAAAATGCACTTACGCCGTTTTCGCTCTGAACCCTTCAAATTCTACATGTAGTTCCTTATGCATTTTATAAAAATCTACCCTCTCATATCCTATTGTAGTGTTGTTTTGGATCATAGTGCAAAGATAGTCATTTAATATACATATAGCAACTGGGTATACAAATGTACATGAGCCCTATTATATCAATAATAGTATTACAATGGATGTTCAACACACTCAAGTTATCTTTACAATGTTTACTTTGTTATAAAATTGTGTAGGTAACATATTATGTCCAGCTATCAGACTCTTGGATGTGGGAGATTGACATGGTTTATTGGACTGTTGCAAGATTTAACTTTTTACTTTCATGTTGATTTTCTTTAGCTCCCAGCTCCCACCACTGTCATTCCCAGAGAGAAGCCGGTAAGTACTCTGTTTATTTTATCTCTTGGACCAGCTGGTTTTACAAAATGATGAATCAATTCCTTTGAGTTTTATCCATTGGGGAAATCCCTATCTAGTAGATTATTAGACTGCACACTCCGGTCAAAATCTGGGTAACATTTATCAAGAAGGAAAACTTTATCCCGAAGGCTGCTTGCAACAAGCTTTTGTTGTTCAAATCATTGCTAAATTTACTCCATTATTTTACTAGTCATTTTAAAAGTCATTCGATGATATCATTTTGTATTTCATAGATTCCCAAGCCTAAAACTTTAACAAAATGGCAGGAATTTGCAAAACAAAAGGTAAGCTTAAAAGCATTTATTTGTAATATTTTGAGAAATAATTAATTTGATTAAATTCAAAGCAATTTAAATTATAGTGTTTTGTTTTATTTTTTTTATTATTATTATTTTTTTGTGATGCCAGGGAATACAGAAGAAAAAGAGAGACAGAAAGATATATGATGAAGTCAAAGGAGTAAGTACTGTCAGTACTGCTATAATGTTGTAAGAGAGGTACAGATCAAGTTTGAGCCAATCTCAGACCACCACTCAAAGTCTTAAAATGAGAATAAGCAAAGGGAAAGGGTAACTACGGGCTGAATTTCACCCCTTTCTGACAATTTCTTCGGAAAAAATGGAAGATGTTAATTTTCACACCAAAATAAGTCGTTAGATGCCATTTTGGAATGATTTGGTGAAAATTTGAAAATTAAAAAAAATTAGACGAAATATATACTTAAGCCATTTTCTCTTAAACACCTGCAATGGTGGAGATTTTGCATTAGATACACTGTAAATAGATCACATTAATCCAGAGATCCAATATTTATTTCTCTCTCATTGAGAAAATCAATAAACTTTAAGTAAACTGTTGCATTGAACATTATCATTTGTAACAATTATTCAGGGATGGTGGTATAACGCGATTATGCGATTTCGCATAATCGGTCTAAAATCGCATAATCCGCGTAATCGCGAAAAAATCGCATAATAAGCCAAAATGTTCACAATTTTGAGTAAAAAACAAGCAAAATATCGTTACTTCGTGAAAAAAAATAAGAAAAGAAAGGTTTTATTTTGTAAACAAATCTCGAGAACAGCCTTAAAAACTCCACAAAAACAAGCCAGACTCTCGCGATTGTTCGCTTTACGAAAATGCTTTCATATGCCAAAAATTACACACTTTGAATTGCAGGACAAGTTAAATATCAATAATATAAAAAAAAAAAAAAATAAGAATACATAGGTTTTCTGTGTAAAAAACTTGAAAAAAACATGAAAAACCCCATAGCACAATCGACACTCGTGCGATTTAACGTTTATCAACAAGGCGTCATTCGTAATGGCAGAGCGTAGACTAGAACTAGTTTTGTTTTAGCGGCAATTTTAATTGGTTGAAATGATCCAATGAGCTTTGCTGTTATATATCAGAACAATTACATGTGCTTAATTACAATAAATTATTCCAGATTTATGCTTGATTATTCTATTGTAAGATGGATAAATTTTTATTTATGGGCCATGCAGTATTATGGGATTCAGCCCATTCACATTTCCTGACGTACCAGAAGTAGAGCAAGTATACCAGTATTTAAAGAAAAGTAGAAAATAGGGTGTTATGTAATAGTTATGTAATAAATATGACTGACTGGCTAAAAACTAGACTACACAAAATAAATTTAGCATGATTGAGAACTATTTGAACTTTTTGAACTAGTACTGAGTAAGGCTATTTTTTATAAATCAGTATGAAACAGTTACGGTAATGTTATTTTACAGTTCATGTTATTTTTCAAAATTGAATACTTGAACACAGCTTTGCAAGTATGTGCATGTTTCTTTTGGAGTCGTAATCATAAACTGAGAAATACTGTTTGTTTTTTGTTTGCCTAAATATTTATATTTAGAAAACCTTTCAGTTAATTAAGGTACTAATGAAAACCTCTCTCAGGACAATGTCTATAGATGGTACAAAGCTTTATATTGTTATTAAAGAGGTTATGCTGTCAGATCTGTATATTAATAAATAATTAATATGTTTTTCATGTTTTCATTTGACTTAAAAAATATTCTAAACTTAAAATGCTCACAAAATGGTTTTATACAGTTTTCTTTAATATTGCATAACGTTTTGCAATATTGTGCAATTTTTCCGCATAATCAACACTTTTTCCCGCATAATCAATGATTTTTTCCGCATAATTTTATCAGAAATTCCGCATAATTTTGATTTTTTTTCCGCATCATACCACCATCCCTGATTATTGTACATATGCCCAAGTACCAGACATGCAGTCTTGTTAAGAAATTGGCAACTGAACATTTTTGAGTTAATTATTAATAATATTTATCTTGTAAATAGGAGTATTTGCCAAGGTATGGCTACAAAAGAACAAAAGATGATACACAGGATTGGGTTGCTGAAGTGCCACAAAATGCAGGTACTTCTACATTAGAGTTGCTTTTGTATGAGTGGGAAACAGAACCATAATTATCATAGCCATAATTATCTAGTACCGCATCAAAGCATTATTGTAACCACTCGTGTAAAAATGATTATTGTTCTTAAGGTAATTCCGTAGTTTTGCACTGCGCATAGTTCTGCGCATGTTTCAAGTTTTTTGGTTTCAGGACTTTTATCATGTAATCTAGTCAAATTATGTTTGTAAATTACTTTGAATAAAAAATTCGAAGAATTGCGACATTTTCGAGCGACAAAACGCGATAATTTTGAAACTCGACCCAGTCCTCTCTCGGAAAACCTGTTTTTTGACAATAAAATGACGATATTTTTTGCAATATTTCGGAAACTAGCACGGTGACCTATGTTTTTTATTTAATAAAATTATTTTTTATAATATAACATCAAATATATCTAAAATTGAGCATAGGTCATCGGGCTAACTTTTGAGAAATTTCCAAAATATTTTCCATTTAGGACTTTTTCGAATGAATTAGCAGCTCGTGCGCACGTTGCTATTTCGTCAATTTCTTCAAGATCACATATTTTTTATACATCTCTTCATATTTTTTTAATAAAATAAAGTGTAGACATTTGAGCAAAACACGAATTTTGCTCTTAAAAAAACAAATTACTGTGTTTTTGTTCCGTTTCTCTTCGATTTTTGAGCTTTTTTCTTTACTTTCTCAAGTCACTAAAATGCATGAACTTTGACGTCATATTGCACAAACAAAGAAGTCGGTGACCCCACTTTTTTATTGTATTTCCTGAAAGCGTTTCTCAAAATTCTTTGTTTGAACGAGTATAAAAAAATTTCATCGGGCAGTTTTATTTCTACGGAATTACCTTAACTAACAGAAAATGTTATATTGAAAGAGTTGACCATTTTGTTTGCTTATAAATGTGTTGCTTTACTTGAAATCAACATTTTACACATGTCATGAATGTAGTCAGGTTATTATTGAGATTGTTGCTCACACTCACTGCCCCAGTCATCCACTCCTTACATCATATATAGGTGCTCACATGTAGCTACATATATACTTGAAGGAAAACTGAACAAATGAAATATTTCTATTGTATGCTTTTGATGAATTCTAGATCCCTATGAAGATCAATTTGAAAAACGCATCAAGAAAAAGAAAGAAAATGTTGCAAAAAATGAATATCAACGTCTACGCAATATAGCAAGGAACAAGAAAGTAAAAAGTAGGTTATCAAACTTATTGTTATCATTCTTTTAAACAGGAACTATTGTGTGGATTGTGAAGAGCTAGAGCCCTGACCAGACAACTGCTCAAGCTCTTTCAAAATAACTGCTTTGTAATTACATCTTCAAAGTGGTTAGGATTTCACATCCTTCCAGATATAGAGCAGTTGTTCATACCACTCCTACAGGTAATCCTGTTGTGAAAGCAACAAAAGACTCTCAGAACAGTGTGGCAAATCTTGGTGGCTACATTTAGTTCACCCTATCCCCCAAGGTTTCAAATTAAGGTTTTTATTTCCACACACAAAAATAATAATAACAATAAATGATAAAAAATAGTAACTTAAAGGAGTAGCATGGGGGATGCAAGAGAAAAAACTTAAAGATTAATCTAGATTAATCTCTCTAAGATTAATCTATCGCAACCTATATCCAAAATTATAGTGATTGACCTGCTGGTAAACAGTCACTGAAATGTTCTATCTACATACTCATTAGACTTTACAAAAGTTACAACATGCTCAGAACATTCATTTTGAAATACATTCAGTTCCAGATAAAAATCTGCAGCCTTCATTAAAACCTACCAAGGACCAAGTAAGTCTCATGTTTATTGTAGTATGTTGATATATTTGTAGAATGACAGAGAGTCCTGTATCAGATTTACAGATTTGAGGCCCCTATAGGATCAGTATCTGTAGATCTGGTCTGATCTCAGATACAGTACAAACCCTCTAAGTAGCTTTTAAAACTCAACATAAGTTTATATTTTTTCGTCAAACCCTTAACAACTTTTCAATTTTTATGGAAAATGGAATTTGTAAAAAAATATTTCTGAATAAAGATTGATTAGTAATCATGGTAATTGAACTGAGTATTGTGCAATTTGGACTAAAATTATATGAAGGATTATAAACTTTGATGACTGCATCTAGCAGGAGTGTAATTTTTTGTATTTACAAACAAGTATGATTAGTCTATAGGGCCATTGACTAGGGAAAAAGTTCTGGGTTTAAGGAAAAATTACACAGTGAATAGCATAACAGTTTTGTATTATTATTTGATTTTATCGAAGTGAACTATCTTTTGTCATTATACATGTATGACATTTGTTTTGTGAAACATTGCCATCAAAACTTTGCCAGATTGTAATTTCAATGTGATCCCCATTGCTATCAATGGAATGGTCATCATTTTACTGAGTACATTTACGTCTCTCAGATTCAGGCTAGTATAAATGCAACAAGGAAAGCCAATGCTTCTATTGGAAAGTTCACAGAACGACTGGTATGTAGCTATCAAACTGTATTCCACATTGTCCTGGTTATTATATTCTTGTTGAGGTAGTTGAAGTCTGAGAGTAATAAGCAATAGTGTTGTTATTGTATGAGTGGGAAACTATGTTGTTCCTGTCCAGTGGTCCATGGAACCCCACTCAAGCAACGTGCCCCTAAAGAATTGCAAAGCCTTTTGAGACTTTGTGAAATGTACTACATAACAATATTCACATTGCATTACATTTGTTACAGTACGAGCAGTAGCATTAATTTTCCTACTCAGTATGCAAACAACACTTTAGAAAAAAAAATGGAATCCCCTTTTGAAATATCCTGGATCTGCCACTGCTGTTCATGTCGTGTCCTACCCCATAGCCCAAAAGTAATCCGTAAATTGGGATAGATGGCTAAGTGGTGATAGGACTGGCCTTTTACTGTGCTAACTGGCATCCAAGCGGTTAATTATTTTTTCTACATTAAAGAGGCAAAAACTAGTAAGAAATACTAAATAGGACTGTGTCAGTGTTTCTAGAGAAACAGTTTTAAATGTGACAATAAGTTGTACACTGTTGAGTGATTATAGAGATATTATCGTTTCGGACATGAGTCCTTCATCAGAGTAACATGATGTTACTCCGACAAAGGACTAACATCCAAAAAGTCAGTTATCGCTACCATCACTCAATGGTGTACAACTTACTATCACATTTACAACTGTTTTTTTTACATTAAATTTTGTTTACAGGCTAAAGAAAAAGTTCCAAAAAACTCAGAAGGAAGAAAAAGAAAAGTAGGACAAATTGTTCAGCAAATGAACTTTTCTAATATTAACTCTCATCTCACACTAATATTTGAGCAGGAGGAAGGAGGGAGTGGGTGGGGGGGGGAAATCAACACAAGGTCACAGAACATTTGCATTTCAATTTTTTTGATCCACAAATGAAAGTGGAATAGCCATCAAATTCACTAAATGTTATTTGATACATACAGCTATTCTTGAAATGGTTGTCCAGTTGAAATACTGATTAAGCAAATAGCAAAGTCATTAATTGCATATCTCATAATTTTTATTTTCTTAAGAAATGGCGAGTCAAAATGTACAAAACAACTTCATCTCATAATTATAATAAACTAAGCAACTATATAATATGTGCAATGTTGTATTTACAACAAGAAAATTGAAAACTTGATGTGTGCAAATGACATTGTTATTCGCTAAATCAGTATTTCAACTAGACAACCTTTTCAAGAATGACTGTATTTGGGTAACATATATATCAAAAAACCAAATCACTTTTGATTGCACCATTTTACCAAGAGAAAATTGTGTTAAATTTTGTATTCAATCTGGCAGACTAACTGTTGTTTGCACCAATTAAAGCAACACTAAGATGATGTTCGCATGGTTTTTGAGATGACATGTTTTGGAACTAAAAGGTATCTTACTGTTTTTAGTTTGAAAGAGTTGTTGGCGAGTTTTCAAGTGAAAAATCCAAAAGTTTAGACGTAGCAGAGAAAATGTTCAAGAAAACGCCAACACTGGATATCAACAAGGTAAGATAATTGCAAGGTTAATATAATGATATGATGTATGATTAATTAATAACAAATCTAAACAAGTTGTGTACTTACTATAGTTCATGCCTTTTGTTCTAAACCTGATTGGCTAATAACTTCAATATTTTGTCCCAGTTGACTTAGCAGCACTGTAATCTTTTCTTTTATAATAAGCATTCTAATTATCACTGTACTCACTGATATTATTTTATGTTTTAGGCTGTAGGTCAGCACTTGTCAAATATCCAAAACAGGTAACTGTTACCCATCTTTTAACTGGCCGTTTCCCCCTGGAGTTGTGAAGAGGTTGTAGGTTCTCGCCTTAGCACCGTGTTTGGAAATTATTTCGTTTTCCATAAGCATTTTAATGCTTAAAATAGTTAATTTAAAGTCGGTACAAGCTGTCACGGAAGGGGAAAGAAAAGTTTTCTTGCGTTGCCTGTTACGATTTCAAATTAAAAAAATTTGACATTATTCAGTTGCATTTGGCAAATGTAAAATTTTGTATAATCGTGAACCTTTGAAAAATGAAAATGTGAAAATTTGAAAATTTGTTAAGAAATAGAAGTAACAAATAAAGCAAAAAAAAAAGGACTTTGCCCTTCTCCCCTCCCACTTTCCATAACAGCCACTCTCTTTTTCACTCTGACCTTGGGATACAAACCGGATACAAATAAAGTAAACACCTTCAAGAGTGATGTATTGTTACCTGAGGGGGGTGGGGAAGGGAACAAGAATGTAGGTGCTAGAAGAGTGCAAAACTCGGATTTTTTGTTGTTTTGTTTTAAGAAAGCTTGATGTAAAAAAAAAAAAAAAAAAACTGAAAAAACTGAACGGTTACAATGAAACATAAATGTGACCGATCAATCAAGGAAAAAGCATTAAGAAGCAGACATTCGAGCAAACAATCAGGCAAATCCATTTAGGAACCAACCCGTATTGAACTGAAAACAAACAAAATATAGCAAATCACTTTCGCAAAACTAATATTTCTCTATTAAATTGACTCATGGCTATTTCCTTGGCCTTAGAAGTCAACAAACTCTCAAAAAAAAAAACCCTCAAACTCTAACATAGTTTTGTCTGTTTTTCAGTGCCCCGAATCAAAAATCGAAAAAAGGCGGAAAAAAGGGCGGAAAAAAGGCCACGTCTAAATTCAACAAGAAACCTTCGAAGCAAGGAAGACAATCGGCAAAGAAAGGCGGCAAGAAAGGAAAGAGGACTTAACTGTGAACATATATCAATGAAATTGTTTTAGTGACTATTGTACCAGACCCCTTGAAACAGCAAGGAATGCCCAAACAATTTCTCTACAGAAATGAGAGTGAGCAAAACGTTTGTTCACAAAGTGTCCAACAAACACTTGATTTGAATACTTCCTATCGATGTGTTCTGTCGATTGCATTATGGGTAAAAGGGATTAAAATGAGCTCCTAAAAAGACCGTAGTGCATATCCGACCATTGAATGTCTTCAGAAACGTCGGAAAGAAATAGAGAATCGACCAGCTGTTGTTTCTTCCACGGTTTTATTAAAAAAGCGAAGCTTTAGTGCTATTCGTGCATCATTCTCCAGGAATAGCGCAAAAGCTTTTTTTTTCTTAATAAAAACGTCGAAGACACAGTAACTGGTTTTAGCATTATGCCAATGTACCAATCATGCAATATTAGACAAGTATAAAAACCTTCTAGAAACGACTCGTTCTGAAATGGTAAAGATTTGTGACCGGGTTTCCTATAATTTAACTACCGTTACTTCGATATTTTTTCAAGGAAAGGGTTTTTTCAAGTAACTTTTCGCGAGTCACTCTTTAGTGCCGGCTATCGATCGTATTTGTGGGAATGACGCTGACTTGTTTGAACAGCCGGCTCAACGACATGAGCAGATGTACTTTGTTATTTTCAAGACCTTAGCAACTGGACACTATAAAGTGCATGCTCTTGAAAATGGACATCCGTTAGATTGTTCAACATTCATCAACCTAATGTTGCCGTTAATTCACCCATTCATTACGACTATTAAACTGCATCTTTTCAAGAAATGCAAATTTTTCGTCCTGTTAATTCAAACTATATAGTTAAAAGGGAACAATCTGTATTCATTCCGGTCTAAAATCTCATGAAGTCTTGAGTTTTCGTGGATAGAGTCAGCTAATGCTAACAAGAAAGCTAAACTCCTTCTAAAGTAAATATTGTCGAACATGTGAGTGTAACAATTATTATTATTATTGTTTTATGGATCAAATCAATGCTTAGAAATTATGAAAACAAACGGCTGGTCAAAACTGGTTAAAAATTGGAAAACACAAAGAGCAAGTTGACTACTGAATAACTTCAACTGCTTATCGATATTCACTGAAGTAAAACACGGGCTTTATAGCAAGTTTAGGTGAGAGGTAGTTTTGGGAATTTGCTTTTGTTGAAATAATTCATCTTGATAAGATCGATGCAAACATACGATGATGCAAAAATTTATGCTAATACGAATATTGCATTATATTTGTTTTAAAATTTCGTTTTCAAAAATGTTGTGCGAATCGCACTCGAAAACCGCGAACAAAGAGTTGCGAAAATTAAGTTGAGCCGTAGCAACCCGATCGTGGACAAAGGCAAAATTCTAGCCAAATACTGAGTTGAAATGGAAAATTGATAATGTGACTGAATCACGTTTTTGGTAAAATGTTTTAATTTGAAACTGCAGGGGAAAAAAGCATCGAACTTTTCTAAAAACCCATGCCATCAAAGTGGCGATATAGTTTTCCTTCGAATATTATGACAAAAATTTGACATTTGTCGCGATTGATAAGGTAATCTAATGTAAATATATATGTACAGGTAGTGGCACCAGTTTCATGGGGGGGGGGGGGGGGGGGCGTAAGGCGGTGTTTACATGGACGTGGGAAGATTCTAGCCCTAGAATCTTCCTATTAAGCGAACAAACCTTTCTAGTTGGTTTACAGGTCAGACGAACGGAGGGAAAAACCCGCAATTACTCACACTATAGAAATCCTAAGATAGACGTTCCTTGGCCCTAGTGGGCGAGTTATTTCTACTTATTCGCTAATATGTGTTTTGCTAGGGTCAGACACAACCCTAGTACTAGGATCTTCCTATCTGTCAGACGGGATGATCCTAGTACCAGGAAGATCCAGTACCCGAACGAAATCTGGAAATGTCCCGATGTAAATGCAATGCAGGTAAATAAGTGCAGATAAGATGATTCGCCTACTGGGAGGCCTAGTGCTTGGGCCTTTCTTGTGGCTCATGTAAACACCCCCCTAAAAGAACGACTGGGGACGCAGGTCAAGACCATCTGTGATAGGCCATTCTTGTAAAACGGGACTTCATGCACACATTTGATATTAGGAATAGCTAGTAAAACGAATTGAGACGTAGTTGAAATGCGTTATGTAAGCTTATTATATAAAAAAATATATAGGTATTGTAGCACAATTACGAAAGACGAGATAATTGAGAAATAACTGTAAAGAATCTTGAAATTTCTAAAAGAATAACATCGAAAAGTGAATGAGACCTAAATCTGGAAACAAAACAAAAACTGACTGATAAACAGCTACAAATTTCTACAACTCAGTTTCCCGATTTTTGGTGCATGGGTTGTAAACGAATTTATAAAAGTCAATTATTGATATAAGCATATTCACATTATGATATGAAGACTTTCTTGAAATCCTTATTTTTTTCAATACTGTTGTCATTTTCCGTTTTTAAATCTGAATAATTATCTTCACATCTGCTACAACCTATGACAAAACAGCTGAAACGATTAAACCAGCTAGATTAGATTGGAAGATTGATATTTTAATTTCTAATTATGAAACTATAACTGCAGCATAATATGTCTCATCCCTTATCAGTCAATTCCTAATAGCGATAATATACGTGGCTCTGGTCCCTGTAAATATTAGAATTTGACATCTCAAGTAGTTTAAAATCACTGAATTAGCCTGCGTATGTATATATATATATATATAGCGGCTCTCTTGAGGACATGCAGGAGAGAGGGAATTTGGGCTCCCACCTCGCTGAGCCGCTACACAGGCTAAATCAAAGGAACAAATAGATATGATTAATACGTTTTTCATTGAACTCCAATATTATTATTCCTGAAAAAGTCATTTGTGGGAAAGCTCAAGCATTATTACTGTTTTATATATCTAAAACCAAAACTCTGCCCAACACCCTATTGAAAATCCTGAAACCACCCCTGCTGCATGGCAATATGACATATATAGGCTGTGAATTGAATATAGTTAGCAACAGTTACCGGGGGCGGGGAAGGGAGAGTAATTTAATGTAATTCGTCGAAGATAAAAGACGATCTTAACAATGCTGGATATATTAACATGTTCCCCAGTCGTGTTTCTCTTCAGAATAAGGTTTTAATAGCGGGATTGGTAACAGACTAAAAATAGCCTGGTTTCTAAAAATAGCACTGGCGGGGTTGCTGATGGGGTTCTCTTACTAATCACTTTATCTTTATGGTATCAAACCCCAATTACCCAGCCTGATTTTTTTTATTCAAATCCCAATGCGCAAACTATGACTATCTTAGTACATAGCTTCAATCTAACATTTTTTAGCTTTTGAAGATACAGCTCATATTCTTGACATGGTTGTCCATTTGAAATACTGATTTAGCGAATAACAATGTCATTTGCATATAGTATGAAGTTTTCAGTCAGTTTCTTGATAATAATAATAATAATAATAATAATAATAATAATAATAATAATAATAATAATAATAATAATAATAATAATAATAATAATAATAATAATAATAATAATAATAATAATAATAAAACCAAATCTTGAACCACCTGCTGTACATGGACGATCTGAAGCTATATGCAAAAACGGAAAGAGAAAGTGAATCATTACTTCATACGGTACGAATCTTTAGTGAAGACATCAGCATGACTTTTGTAATGAAAAACTTTATTTAAAGTCGAGTGCGTATGGAAGTGGTTGCCCAATCTTCCGAGCCAGGGGCTCATGTTAAAAAACCTTCGACAAATAATAAAATAATTAAGCTATATACATGAAATTAAAGTTTAGAATATAAATATAAGAATGTGAATGTATTAATTTAGATAAAAAGGACGCATATCAACAATAAAAAAAAAAAAAAGAAAAAGTTAAAATACAGTAAAAAGGGTGAAGAATTGGTATAATATATACATATATATTATAATATAAAATATATATATATTATATTATGTACTATATAAAAAACGAGCAGCAGTGTTTTATCAAGTATAAAAACTCGAGCGCAGCGAGAGTTTTTATATCTGATAAAACACGTCCTGCGAGTTTTTTATATGACTTCAAAAACCCCAACACTTATAAAACCAAATATTTCAAATACAATTTTGAAAAATAAGCGAAAAAAGTTATAAAATTGACTGGTGGTCATTCTGATCATGCGCAGAATTTCTGATGTGTGTTGAATATGCGTCCCACATTTGAGTCAGTGGTCCTTCAGAGTTGAAGGGGAACAAACTTTCTCAAATAACAGATTCAATTCCTTGGACCATTTTGGTCACATGATTGAACAGAGGATGCTTTGTACCATGCAAAGTAATCTCATTACTATTCAATGTACCTTTATATAAAGACTCTAGAGTCTTTATATAAAGATTCATTGAATACAAATGAGAGTATTTTATGGGTATAAAACCTCATGCATGTGACCAAAATTGGACCACGGATTGGACTAGATGCTCATGAATTATTAATGAGTTTTTGAAAAATATTATAAAATATATACACAAGACAATGATTTAAACACACATATTATATAGTTTATACATAGTTGGTTATAATTATGTGATGAAGTCATTTTTTACATCTTGACTTATCATTTCTTCAAAAATAAAAATCATGAGATATGCAAATGATTTGCTATTGGCTAAATCAGTATTTGAACTGGATAACCATTTCAAGAATAGCTGTATGATCAAGACAATAAGAGATCCAGATCCAAATTTTGAAGTATTTTTCCCAATCCCAATGCGGAAAAATCACAATTCCCAGCCTTCAAAAAAATGAAAATCCCAATTTACTCCTTCAGACAAAGTTTAAAAGCAGCTCCGGTTGATTGACAAGTACTGCTGAGTCTTTTTGTCAAAGGTTGGCAGTAGTCCGATTTTGTTCAGTTTCGTTTTATCAAACTCCACTGGACTTTGAACTTTGATATTGCTGATTTAGATCCAGTCACGTTGATTGTTTGATATATATTAGTTTTTTTTGTGTGCATCCGCGCAAAATGGCTTTTTTTTAGTGAAAACATAGCTAACTATGGTGAAAAAAATGCGAAAGTTGCCGGCTTTGACAACTGTGAGTTTCTAAAATGCAGCTGCTATCATGCTGTGTGCCAAGCGCTGTTTTTTTCTAATTTCATTAATCAAAACAATGAACTGAAGCAAATAAAAAGTATTAACAAATAAAAAAACGAGATATCACCGTCACGGAAACGGTAGTTGTCGAATTTAATATGTAAATATTAAAAGAAAAGAAAATCCGCAAAAAAACAACATTTTTTCGTTTTCTTGTTAATACAATTCAGTTTAATTTTTTAGTAAATTGATTGATGCACCTGTTGTGAATTGTTATTTTTAATAATCACTTTTTTATCTTGAGCACTGAGCAATACAATCAATTTTAATATTGCATAACGGAAAATCATTTAGAAAATACGATAAAAAATTTGAGCAATATTTGATTTAATAAAAAAAAACCTTTTCAATTATGTGAAACTTAGTTATGTTTTTGTTCTTAGTAAAAATAGTTCTTCATCCTCGTCTCTATACCATCAAAAGCGATCTGAATAAGTTTTTTCTCGTTTTCTTTTACAATGCATTTCGCAATAAGAGCCCGCGTCAAAGAGTCAGCGTATGCATGCGACGATCAGGCCATATCATTTAGTCGACTTCGGTCAAGTCACGCATAAAAATGGAGGTGTCGACTGAACGGTGGTCATTGTGAAAGTCTTCACTTTATTATGGTCAAATTGTGTATGTATCTGTCAAAAACTGACTAATACACCATAAAAACAGTTCCTAAAGGACATGGAGACTACATAATTTCCCAAATATTGTGTTAAAGACTTTTTAGAGGTGAGTTTGTACGATGATCCTGGAGGCGATTCACGGTGCTTCGTTCGCTGTGCTTCATTTAGGCATCAAGCCTATGTTTGTATCCACTTCTAGCTTTTAAAACGCCAGATAGCAAATATATAGTATATTGTATAGCTTTTATAGTATTAATCCACTAGCTATGTTTTTCGTTGCTGAACAAGAATTTATATGCTGGAAATCACGCTGTTGTCATCCAAGCACATTGAATTAAAATCTGCCTATAAAAGTCGAACTTTATCAATTCACAGTAGACGTAGATAATACATTATTTAAACTCTCATCAATTTTTATCAATTGTATTTGCTAGTCAACTAGCTAATTTAGCTTTTTATATACTCGAAACACGATTATGGTTATAGTGTCCTCGTGCGCCATTGTATGACTGAATGCAATTTTTGAATCAATGAGTCGAGATGAAAAGCTTTCGACACGCATGAAAATTAACGATTGCGTACACTTAACCTAACGGTCCTTACATCACGATTTTATTAAACCTACAATACTTTTAAGGCGTGGAGAGTTTTGTGAGAAGCATTGCTTGCATTATCAGAAATGATTTTTATCATGATACTTCTATTGTCTAGCTGTCAAATTGGTGCTGTCTGCTCTCAAAAAGTTTTCAATCAATCAATCAGTCAAACTTTATTTAGCACATGTCTATTTTTACAAAGTAAATTAAATATTACAAAGTATAAATTGATACAGATTTTTAGGTGGCATTCTAGCTATAGTAACCAAAGGTAAATGGAGGAAGCTACATGTAATATTCTTTTAAAAAGATATTTGCATAACACTTCAATAGACTTTTATTAATTTTACACCCTTTTTTTACAACTTCACAATTTAAACAGAATGTGAGCAAAATGAATATTGAATATATTATAAGTAATATTTGCCATGACTTTCGATTCGACAACCACCTAAAGATAAAAAACAAAAATAATGTGTATTAATTATGTTTTCATGTATTGATTTATTTTCTGAGATTATTGAAGTTAATTTTGTTTATAAATATTAATAGGGCATTTTCATATAACAAGCTACCTTTTACTAAATAAATGCATTTTTAAAAATGCTACATGTAGAGCAAGGGGGGTGGGGCGATCCAGGATTGTTTTGGGGTGCACCTTCTTCAAACATGGAATGCTGAGGATATTTTTGAGAAAATGAGGACTTGAAGTCCTTTCGAGAAGGAGTGCACAACCACTGCACACCTCCCCTAGATAAGCCACTGCAGAGGAACTTGCTGATGATCATTCTATGTAGGTTTTTGCACCACAATGCACAATGCGCCACAAATAAGAAAAACAAAACTTAAGACATGCTGTTCCAACGGAAAATAGAACATTCACAATAATCAGCTGATTATTTTGTCTAATGTGCATTAAAGCATGCATTCCCATGCGCAAATATGTTCATTAGCAGAGCTTCTCTGGCTCATTAGCATTTTTTAGAACTCATAAGTATAAGATGACTTGTTCTGTGAAAATGTGTGAGAATTTCTATGCAATAATTTTCAAACTCAACATGTTTATCAAGCAATCCTAACATAATTACGTTTGAAAAGTAGTTTAACCTGCTATTTAATGTTTTAAATGTTAGCAGATTTCACTGGAAAAGCATTGAAGGAAGCCGAACATAAGGTGTTCTTTTTGTTATCCTTCTTCACTTCCGTCTCTGTTTGCTAATTTTCACATGGCATGCATAGAGATGTGTTAAGTCTCTGTCTCTGCTAATTTCACTATTGAAAATCAGCCTTTATTAAAAAGTACTCTTTTTTATGTCAAATGTACAAAAAGGGAAATTGAACAAAATCACAATTTTTTTTCTGTATTTTTGTTCCTATTAATCAAAAAAACCTTACCAATCAAATGAAGTTTGTACAAACACCACTTGGAGAAGTGGGGTTTATAGGATGTTCTAAGGCGACTTCGTGATTATATAGAATTCCAAACAAACAGTTTGATGAACATTTATTCACTATAGTGAACCTACATTTATGCAGCTTTTATTTGATAACTTAATTTGCTTTCAAGTTATAAGCGTAAAAAGTTGAGTGACTCCAACTGTCCCACTGTACAAAATAATCCCCAAATAGGCTAAAATTGTTCCATTTTTTAGTGATTTTTAACCAAAACTGTTAAAAACTGTTCCTGAGATGATTTAGTAGCATTTGGGTCATTTAAAGCAAACACTACATGTATTTGATGTTTCATTTGCCACCATTTTGTTCCCTTTGACAAGGATACAAATTCAACCACACATACATTTACACTAAAAATATATAATTCTTTTGAACACAGACTTAGCCAAAATGTAGAGATTTTTTTGTCTTTTTTTAGAGTTGACATCTGCCTTTTTATGCGTCTTGATTTTCAAATCTCAAAGAAAAATAATGAGAGTGAAAACACACTACACTGTATACAAAATTTTCAGAAGTTTGAATATCAGGAGTAAAATCACCAAATGCCAATAAGTGTTCAGGCATGTAAGTTTGCAGAAAAAAACATCAATTCATTTCAGAGCTAAATTTTCATTTATTTTTGTTCAAATTTTTTGATTTGTAGAACAATATAATTAATGCAAATATCTACTGTAATTGACATCTTGTTTTGATAATTAATCAAGTAAAGAAACTTGATGAGTTTTCTATTCATATTTTCATAGATTCACCAATATAATCTTGATTGCAAAATACAGTCATAATGTGGAATAACTACCAAGAGTTTTACAACTGGTTCTGGAATGAAGATATATGGCTTCCTAAAATAATGACGTGGGAAAGGGTTCACGCTAACAGGACGCCCATTGTAAACAGACTAGGTGGATTATACTTCTGCATTCCTTTAACGATATTCATGATTTTACTACGATATGGATTTGAAAGGTCAGTTGAAGATGTGTTTAAAATACCTACATGTGTGTAAAGAAGTCGTCCCGTCACTAGTTTATATATTGCCGGGATTGATTGACTATCCTGAGTACTTTCATTATCACAGTATGAAAGATCTATCCATTCAAATAAATACTTTTGAAAAGTTTTGGAGCTTTACACCCATAAATGCTATTAACAGAGGGGAATGAAAATACTTTTACTTTGCTTAGGCCTTTGTAGCCTTGTTTTGGTGTTTTTGTTTTTTGCTTTTTCAAACTTCTATAACACTATATTAGGAGAAATCTATCTTTTTCTGTCAAACTTTTGGAACTTATTATTAGCTTTGATATATATTATTAATTTTAAAAATGTTTTCTTTTCACCAAAATTTTTTTATTGTTTTTTGCAATAATATGTTTATTAGTGGCAGCTATTTTTGAAAGTTGTGTATATTTACCGATCCACTGTATTTTCTAGGTACATTGCCAGTCCCATTGTTCAGTTGTTGGGAGTCAAAGTAAAACCAACCACAAAAGTTCCTGTAAATGGAACCCTTGAGAAAGTCTTCTCAAAAACCAAGAAATTAAGCCACCAGCAAGTTATAGAGCTGTCAGAACACTTGGGCTGGTCTGCTAGAGAAATACAAAGATGGTTCAGGCTACGAAGAAATAAAGACCAACCAAATCTTCTTACTAAAGCAACAGAAAATAGGTACTTTTTTTAATCTTGAAAGTAGATTTTCTTGTCGGTATTATGGCCCCATTTAAATAGGTATAGGAAACAGTTTTTTTTCTTTAAATTGACTGAACTAATAGTTGTAAAATGTCTTTGTAATTTTACACCATAAAGGGATTATGGGATACCAACTTTATGACTCATATTACTCCAATGAAGGACTAATATCCAAAACATCAGTATCATCATTTTACGGTGTCTAAATTACAAAGATATTTTACAACTAGTAGAACTATAGAAACACCCACACTAGTACTGTACTAGTTTTCATCTCTTGATAGACTAAAAACCTAGAATAGAGTTTTTGTGTGGTGTAACAAATGATGATGCTGCTGCTGCTTTTGGGCTCCCTGTGGTTGGTATTGGTCAGCAGACTTTCATAATATTTTAGGGGAGTGCCTCAGAGAATTGCAGCCATAGCATACTTCATTTCTTTGCCTTTTGTAATTATTTTATGTTTTTATGTCCTCCCACCGTCCCCTCCCTGGTAAGTAATAGGTAAGTATGTTCTTTATTCCAAATTATCAAATTTATTTTATTATCAAGTTAGTTAGCAATACGCAAAAGCAAAATTAAAAATAACTGGTTAAATGGATAAGTTGCCAGTTACCAGTCCCCTTCGTTATTACAATGCATTTTGGGTTCGCCAAGGGGCAAACAAGAGCTCTGTTCGTACTAATGTTTATGGTCACGATATTATTCGCATTTTTAGTGCTTCATGCGGCACCAGAAATCAGAATTTTCTTCCCAGGTCAAGGGAAATGTAGTCAAAGAATAGTCATGCTTCATAATTGTAAGTTTATCATGAATATTGTGATACAGATGATGAAATAACTCGCTATATTCTTTCGGAAGTGCAAAAGTTTCTTATTTCTAGATCCTGAGACAAGACAGCAGATCTTATATTAAGTAAAACAATGGGTTTTTGCTTAATTTAAGATCTGCGATCTTGTTTCAGGATCTAGAAATAAGAAACTTTTGCTCAATTTAAGATTTCTGCTTTAAGAGTGATTATGAAATGTAAACATAGCGATCATTTTATAGTTGATCTAAAATGATACAATATGTGTTTAGACGAAAAGGAAATTGTTGCAAAATTACAGAATAAAAATTTTTAAATCGAGTATCATTGATTTGTTTCGAATATGGTTCTCCTAAATTGGAAGAAGAATGTCTTACGAATACTGTAAAATATGCATCGCTCGAGCCTTGCGGCGAGCACTGTGTTGTCTGGGCTTGTGATAACAAATGAATCGATAGTGGTTACCTTGAAAAGCAAATTCTCCTTCCACATCATGTTGGTATCTTAAGGTTTTACTCACCTTTAACAAAGCAAGACCTTTAATACTACATGCGTGATTGGGGTAAAAATGATTATGAAAGACAAGTTTTGAGTAACTTTTGGTACTAAAGTATATGGTAATCACTTCGCGGCTAGACATAGTAAATGTCGAACGCCAACGGTTTACATTCGGGGATATGAAATAATAGAGAGTCAAAATCGACAAGGGAACCTCCAAAAGAAAGAATACACTCTACCCGAAAGAGGATTTTGAAGAGAACAAGTCACCAAAAAAGTCAACATTTGGTGATGAATCTGAACCAATGCCGAGTGAAAAGAAACATCATGCTCTCCCACCATCACCCTAAAAAATGAATATATTCTTGTAGCACAGCTGATAATGGCCAGGGCAATAGCTCGGTAAAAGCAGTTACTATTGCCACGCACTACATTTTCTTTTTTATTCATCGTATTGTATGATTGATTTCCGAGGTTTTTATTGAGATGAGAAGTATCCAAATAACAAGCGTTTACGTTAGCTTTGCAATGACAAGACACATCGATATTCAGTTCATATAGTTTTATTGTGTAATTGTGCAATTTCCTTTTATCTATACAGTCACATAATGTTTCGCTTTAGGGCACTATAAAATGATCGCATTTCACAGATATCCCACTTGGGAAAGAATCGGCGAGTCAATTTCATCAACTACATCACAATATTCATGATAAACTTACAATTACGAAGCATGAGTGTTCTTTGATTACATGTCCTTTGACTTAGGAAGAAAATTCTGTTTAACATTGCCACATGAAGCACTAAAAATACGAATAATATCGTGACCATAAACATTTGTACGAACAGAGCTCTTGTTTGCCCCTTGGCGAACCCAAAATGCATTATAATAACGAAGGGGACTGGTAACTGGCAACTTATCCATTCCCCTGTGTGACAGTTACTGTGATCATGGGTATTGTAATTTATTGTAGATGTACTTGCCATAGAGTACCAATTGAAAGTGTGACCTCACAAAAAAGGATTTGGATTCCTGATTTATATAGAATATCTAGTACTGTAAGAAAGAAGCTCACATTTCAAGTTTCGTGAACATCGTTTCAAAAACAGCTGAGAGATGACCAGCTGAATATATGAAATCATTACACCATACATTTTTGTTTTGGATCTTGAAGTTTGGATCCATGCCAAAAATACAGAAATGTATGTCGTAATTAAATATATTCAGCTGGTCATATCTCAGCAACTATAATTTGTACTAATTTTTGATAAAAATTCGAATTTGAGCCTCTTTCATGACATTCTTTGCAAATTGAGAATCAACATTTAGTATATCATTAAATAATTTGTTACATGTATTTATGATGTCATCCCTTCGGTACTCTGTTGTTATAATGCCCAATGTTTTCTCTTTTAGTTGGAGGTTGCTGTTTTATTTTGGTATTACTGTATATGGAGGGATAACACTAGCAAAGGTATGTAACTTTATTTATGATATTATTTAAGATAAGATAAGATTTTATTACTAAAATTTACATTGCAGTTAAAAACTGAATTACGTAAATGAACAATTAAAAATAATGATTAAAAAAAACCCTACTATTTATGATATATATACAAGATAAAATTAATGTATTAAATAATTTTACATTATTTTATTATTGAATCCTTGATTGCAAATTGCTGAGTGCATAATATTATACAGTCATGTAATTGTTTTATTTCTGTTCTATATATAGTATGGCTACATATTTGATCTTGATAAGTGCTTCATAGACTTCACAAATCATGTGAGTAAAATAGTATATGACAGAATATCAGTTACATTGTCAATGACCTTTTTGACCCAGTGTAAATTTTATGAAAATACCCATTATTGAAATATAATTTATGGATTCAGAATTGATAGTCACTATGAATTCAATATGTAATTTACTTATTTTTTTTCATTAAAAACATTCACTCATTGAAGAATCTAAGTCAACTACAATGCCTTGCGAGCCTCAAATTTATAGTCGGTGCCATTCTCTTTGACAACGAAAATGGCAGATTTCCATATCTTGAATCAAAATCTGTTTACATCAGCCATTCTAAGTGACCTTAATGTATCCTGGCTATCAAATCAAGTACCTATGTTGTATTTTTACTTGTTGACTGAAATATTTTGTAAATTGTGCTTTCGTTTTACGTATATTTTTTTATCGCTGTTGGTCTAGGTGGCTGGCAGTCCGCCAGTGTCTTCGAATTACTTGATGGCCGGCAGTTGATTTCTTAAAAAATACTGTTCTGTGGAATTCAAACCCCCAAAAAATGTTTAACAGGGATTAAGCGCTTCTAGGTCACTTACAAGATCTTCGATTGCTGCTTTGGCCTTCTCCATACATACTTGGAGAACGACTTTGTTATTGTGACATTTCGACAATTCTCGACTGCCGGCCAGGGTCTTCATATTAGTTAATGGCCAACAGTAGATATTTTTCTCTGATTAATTATTGAATAACTAAATAATAATAATTTAATAGTAGCAAGCGCTTCTAGATTTTGTGCACAGAAAAGTTTTATTTATAAAATATGAACACTAAACGGACGGCTGGCCAAACATCTGAAATAACTGAATGGCCGGCAGTTGACATTTACTCTTATTTCTGTCCATTAAAACACAAACTTTTCAATAATGATGAAATCCAGACAACGCTCTTACATATATGTAAATTAAATTTCTTTGTTGCATTAAAGCTGTTTGAATTCCATAGAACAGTGGAAAAATATTATCGACGGCCAATCATCTAGTGAGCCTTTCTTTGTTCACGATGGCCAAATTACAACTTTGTGGACGGCTGAAGACCAAATAGTGCTTATAAAGAGTCTAAAAGAGTTTAAAAACATGTTCATACACCTTCTGCAATAAGAGAGAAAATGCTCTGGATATAAAAGACTAACTAATAATGAAATTTGTGAAGTTGTTAATCCAGCAAAGAATAACCTTTGATCGCAATGTCAGCGTTCAAAGATGACCTGATATCCCGTATGAAAACAATAACAGAAGCGCGCAAGGCATTGTAGTTGACTTAGATTCTTTAATGGGATATCCCAAATCTTAGCAAATCAAATCAGGAGAGGGAGTGGAACAAAAGGGTCAACCAGTCAGGGTGGTGTTTTTTTGTTGTTGAAAAGTCCACCAGCATGGCTGCCATGTCTTTTGTTTTAAATTGTCTTCTGGGAATGGTGGAAACCATCTATTGGCTTAACTCTGATCTGGTAAATTGATCTTGAACACAATATCTAAAACATATGAACCTGAGAGCAGTAAACACATTGTCCATAAAACCCTGGCTCCATTATTGGGGACCATTTCTATGCCCCTTCCAGTGGCGGTCCAGGATTTTTTCAAAATGGGGTCAAGATTTTCTACTTCTTCTTTTGAGTGCTATTCGTTTGAATTCAAATTATTAAAAGAAAAACGGTAATAAAAAAAACGGGTGCAAAGGACCCAGTTGTACTACCCCTAGATCTGCAACTGCCTTACGATGTAAACTTGGTTCTTTGTACATTAAATTTTCAGGTTCTTCATCTTGATATGTATATGTACTATATGGCAGAGATATCAATGTACATATCACTCTCTATTACACAGTTTACTGATGTTAAAAGAAAGGTGAGCTTATTGTTTATTAAATATGCCCTTTTCAGTATGCAGATAACTTTAATCAGTGATGTATGTGGTGAATTATGAGGTGGGATATAATTAAACATTTCCAAGTTATTAACATTTTTGAATGGCCTGCTGAAATATGTCCTAATTTCTCATTACTAGTTCTTACTATTTATTAATTAAAGTTGCTAGCTGTGAATCTGAGCAAACTCGATTTTGGCAAATTTACCCATAAATGATGCCTTCAGTTGTTAATTTGTACTGACATGTACTCATTTACGTGATTTTGATGAATAGTATATGTAATAGGTAATTAATTGAACTAGATGGCACTGGGAATAAAACAAGATTTACAAGCTTATTGAATGACTGTAAAAGGCTAAAGGCTTAGGCTATGCTGATCACGTGCATGGTGAAATGTTATATGTTATGTGCTAATGTGCATCCCACATTTCAAAGTGGTCTTGTATTTTATCAGTAGGTGGAGCCTACAGTAGCTATGAAAGCCACCTATTGCAGTCAGCCATTCATTTAGAGGCTTTCCTCCATTATGAAGATTTAGGTCCTCCTAAAAAAACTGAGGCTCTATTTCTGATAAAGCTATCCTCCTTAGTATGCAAACAATGGTATATGCATGTGACCAATGTGGTCCAGATGATTGGACTAATTGGTATTTCAGGGGGGGTACTGGTCGAGTACCAATATCGAGCAAAGCCTTAAACAGAGAAAAAAAATTGTTCACAGCAGATGTGCCAAAAATAGTATCGTGCAGGGAGGAAAAAATATCCTGCACAACCATATTGGAAAAAATATCCTGCAAAAAAAATATTGTCCCCTCCCCCTCAAATATCTAATGGTCCATCCCTAAAAGGTCATGCATTATGAATGAGGTTTTGAATGGTTTGTAAAATTATATTTTGAACTTTTATTGCCTCTTGTTTTCCAGGATTTTCTTCAGAACCTAGTTCATCACCTTTTGACACTGGCCTTGTTGACATATTCCCTAAGTAGTGGATATTTCCATATTGGGGCTGTCATTGTCTTTGTACATGATGTATCTGATGTCTTCCTTGAGGTAGTTTTTTATATGGAATGAATAAGTGAATGAATGAATGACTGGGTATATGAGAGAATGTATGAACAAACAAATAGAGTGAACAGAGTAGAGAATGAAAAAATTAACAAAAAAAAAAAAACATTTATTAAATAATAATGATAAAAAATTAATATTAAATAGATGACTGTATGAATGAATGAATAAATAAATGAAAGAATTAATGCATGCTTGGGTAGAAAGGATAAAAGCGTCTGAGAATGTATAAACAAACAAATAGATTGGACAAACTATAGAATGAAAAGAATTAACAAAAAAAGAAAACATACAAATAAATAAATAGACATATGAATGAATGAATTAATTAATTAATAAATGGAAGAATTAATGCATGCCTGGATACTAGATAGATAGAACAGAGAATGTATAAGCAAACAAAATAAATGATTAAAAACAATAGTAAGAGTGAATAAATTAAAATAATTAACATACAAAGAAATAAATAGACACATGAATGGATGAGTGAATGAATGAATGGATGAATGAACAAGTGGACAAACAAGTTAAGAAAAGAATAAACAAATGAATGACCAATAATTGTTGAAAAGAGGAATGAACTGTAGAAATATTATTAATATTGCATAGGGGGTGGATTAAATGAAAAACATAGTGAATGAATGAACAGTGGCAGATCCAGGATATTTCAAAGAGGGGTTCCATTTTGGTTTTACATTTCACATCAGTTGCCCATTGAGTAGGAAACAGTACTGCCCATACTGTAACGAATGTAATGTAATGTGAATATTGCAGTTATGTAGGGCATTTCACAAAGTCTCAAAACTCTTAGTTTACAATTCTTTAGGCGCACATTGCTTGAGGGGGGTTCCGTGGAACTCATAGAACCCCTCCCCTGGACCCGCCACTAATGAAAATCAGAAGAAGGAATGGATGGGTTAATAAAGGATGTGCTATAAGAATGAAGCTTTTTTAAGTCAAATTTTTATACTTTTGAAGCACAGTACAAAGGATAACCTTATCGAGCTTTTGACACACGACTAGTGTCTAATTCACTTTGTATGCAGTCACACGAACTATCCCAAGATTTCTAAGCCTTGATATTGCGTGACTGCAATATGTTGCCCCAAGTTGACTCGGCCACCAACTCTGTCCAGGTGCATGGTCTGTGGTATTTATACTGCTTCTCGGATTCCTCTTGTGAACCAGTTTGAATCGCAGTCAAGGATTTCCACAGAGCCCATGTCCAAATGTTGGTCTGGACAGCTCTTGCGTAGAGTAGGTGTTAAATATGTTATTTACACCAGTACAGATGAACACTCAATCTATGGATGACTGAGTGGATAGTAACAATGAAAAATGATATATAACATTGCACCATTTAAATCTGTACTAGGATTGTGTAAATCTGTAGTTTTGAAAAACAATTGTGTGACAAATGCAAAGCTTAGCCAATCAGCATGCTTTATTTTATTGAATAATGTGTTTGATTGGCTAAGCTTTGCATATATCTTTTTCAAAAGTACAGATTTAAATAGTAAATTAAGTGTTAAATGGTTAAATAAGATATGGATTAATGAATGAATTCAAAGAGACTTGGAAAGAATTGTGATCAGAAGTTGTTTTCAAGATTGGTGATAGAGCAGAAACAGTAAAACCATGAAACTTTATAGTCAAATTACCTCAAGTGTACCTAAAAGTTCATGATTGCTTTCATTATTCAAATATTGGTTTCCTTTTTTCATTCAAATTTTTAATTTTGAAAAGAAAGTGGCAGTATTCAAATGAAGAATAGTTTGAAGATTTAATGTTTCATTGGATTACTCACAACAAAAAGACCTCAAATATGCGGCTTTCCTGTATTATGCATTTTCCATATTAATTTTGGGGTCCTTTTGTTTTGAGTAATCCAATAGAAAATAAAATTTTCTAACTATTCTTGATTTGAATATTGGAAACTTCATTTTCAATTGAAAATTTGAATCAAATAATGAAATCAATATCAAATAATGAAATCAATAATGAACTTTTGGTGGTTACATTTGAGGTGTTTTGACTTTAATAATCCTACATAACACAATATTTGATAAATTCTATTTTTTTTTCTGTTCTTAAATTAGCTTTATTTTATACTAAGTAGTATTAAATTAGTGTTTCACGGAATATATTGTTTGGACTCTAACTCTTGATAGCAATTTCCTGGCTCACTACTTATTTATTTAGGTATTTATTTATGTATTTATTAATTCATTTATTCATTTATTTATTATTTTTAGGCTGCTAAAATATTACACTATGCAAAACTCCAGAGGGTGTGTGACATGTGTTTTGTGGTATTTGCTGTGGTATTCTACATATCAAGACTGTATATTTTCCCATGCTGGTAAGTGCTAAAAAAAATCCTTCTCGTGTCAAACAGTGTGTTCCCCAGTTCATTAATGATCGCATGTAGGCCCGAGTTTAAGATTCTGCTGTGTTAAACTTTGTGTTTTCCTTTGTCATTGTCTTCGGTCACAAAATGCAGATTTTTTAACAAATCTCCCCACACCACCCCTGACACATTTCTCATTGTCTTGAACTCGACAATCGTAGATATACTAGTTCTTTCATTGAAAATAAGTTGAAAGTCTCAATTAAAATAATCTATTTTTAATTTATTTCAACTTTTTGAAATATTTACATTTAATAACATTTTTTAAATTGAAGTATGTTTATTATAATATTATAAACATGATTGTACTAATGTTTGGTTCCGACTGCGATCGGGAGACTTCACTGTGGTAAATGCTTCCTCACAAAACCTCCACAGTATTTACTCATTACTTACTGTATTTTGGATTGGCGGTAACTGAAAAGAAAAAGGAAAATGTTGCGTTATAATTTGGCAAATTCGAAATAAACGTAGAAATTCTTTAATTTCCATGATGTTGATGTATCAAGCTAAGGGTTATACATTTCTTAAGTAAAATCTACAAAATGCTGTTTACAAGACAGTGTTTCTTTTGTGTTTAATGGTTTTGTCAATCATAATTGCTCAAAGCAATGGCTGGGAGACTCTTGCTTTTCATTGTGAGCCCCACGGTAAAATTTTCTCATAGAAAAAAATAAGATTGCTTTATTAAAACTGAAATGAGATTTTGGAATAAAATATAGGAAAAAATATCCCAAAAGTTTGAAAAAAGGCCAATTTTCTTGTTTTAGCCAATCAGATCAAGCATATTTAAACAATACACAATTACAGTGAGGACACTCGAACCATGAACACTTGTCTTTATTTAGCTTTTCATTTTCTGGGCTTTCTACTGCCTAAAATTGCGTGCTTCAAATCCTCTAAAAAGTAGATTTGAACTCAAATGCACTCAGTTATCAAAATGAAAATGTTTTCAGATTGATTCACCCAAAGGAAGCATGTTAAAAAAGGTATCAAAAAAGCACAAAGTGTTCACGGTCCGAGTGCCCTCACGGTAACACCTTTATGCATTCCATTGCCATTTGCTACACTGTCTAGTTCTTACTCGGAACGTTACATAAAAAAACAAAAAAACATATACACTATATGGAACTTAACAATATTAATACTCAATTCTTTGTTCTTCCAGGGTTATTTATGCTAGTACAATCCGTCATAATACACTAAATGGAACTAAACGATATACTCAATTCTTTGTTCTTCCAGGGTTATTTATGCTAGTACAATCCGTCATAATACACTAAATGGAACTAAACGATATACTCAATTCTTTGTTCTTCCAGGGTTATTTATGCTAGTACAATCCGTCATGAATATTTCATTGGTACCTTCACCATATACTCTCTTATGATAGTGTTCCTTCTCTGTCTCCAGGTAAGATATTCTAGTGTTACTTTTTTCCCGTTATCCTCGACTTTTTATGACAGAGGGGTAGATGGGCATTGAAGTCATGAAATTTGGTAGGAGGCAGCATGGCCAAGTGGTCAGAGCGTTGGTCTCGCAATCCGGTTGTCCTAGGTTCGATTCCCGCTCTGGCCACAGATTAAATTATATTTGTCTAATGTAACAACTGTTAGTTAAAATAAAGATTATGATTGATTGATTGATTTGATTGATTTGATTGATTGATTGATTGATTGATTGATTGATTGATTGATTGATGGATTGATGGATTGATTGATTGATTGATTGATTGATTGATTTCTCATATTATCATATGAATTCCATACGTCAGACTGTATATTAAATTATTTGGTCTAACTATTCTGAGCAATGTTATAATTATACAAGACTAATACTATTATTTTTTCCCAGATGCTGCATATCTACTGGGCATACTGTATATATCTTATTGTTTACAAGGCTTTAGCTGGAAATGTATGTAATGCTTCTTTTAAAATAACCTTTAGTAACAGACGACTTGCACTAGAAGGGCACAAGACCCCATATCCCCTAAAACCTGGTTTCCATATAATCGAGAACAGTTGCAAGTGATTGAAAAAAAAACCTGATAATATAGGGAAGGCAACATGTTCCGATCCTACAACTGTTTTAGATCCAAATTGTTCAAAAATGGTCGTAGGATAAAAAAAAACATTGGTTTCCCCGAAATCTAATTTTTTTCAGATCGTTTTCGATCATTTGTGACTATATGGAAACCAGGCATAAATGGCAAACTTTGTAAAAATGAAGCCCATGAATAAAAATAACATACCAAAATTAATTTTGTAAAAGTACCAAAGTTCAGTTTCTAATACACAATACAAGAAAAATTACAATTTCTTAAGAGTCGTTTTGGAAACTACAAGTTGGGTGTGGCAGCATGTGTCATAAAACATAGTTTTCCTCTGCTACCTGGGTAAGGAGGGTCCACATCAGGCAGGATTAAGAAAACGAGCTAAAAAGGGAGTGGGATGCAGGATAAAAATAACAAGCTGGAGCAAATCTGATGGTTTTGAGGGTCTGAATTTGGTATATATTAAATATTTTTAGTGGTGTGTGTGATAAAAAAATTAACTTTGCTAACTGCTGATGGAACTCCTAATAAGGAATTATGGAAAAAAAATGAGCAGGATGGTGTGATTGGAGGACCCCTATGTTGACCCTTGGTAAGCTTGCCTGTGATATAAACATTTAGGGGTTTGTGGGTTATAAACCCAAGCTTCATTCAGTATTGAGAGTTACTGTCAAACTACCTGAAGTTTGAACACAAAGAAATCATTAATGATTCCATTAATTGAAATTTGAATTGATTATTTGATTCCAATAATCAAAGTTGAAAACTTGTCTCAAAAATTCAAAATTACATATTTCTTAAATATGACACAAAATAATGAGAACAACTTTAGTTAGTTTTTAAAAGTAAAGTTTGTAAACAGTTTAACTTTTGTGTTTAAGATTTTTTTCACAGACTTCTTGTTTCAAATGTTTTAGATGTTCATTTCAAAATTGAATGTTGAAATTGTATAATCAAAACAATTCATTAATAAATCATGAACAAGTTCTATGTGCTCACACTTCAGATACATTTTCTGTGTTGGTCCATTGGTTATTTTTTGGATGTTTCTCGGCTTGTGAGTACCTCCATTGAGACTCTCAAACTGGTCCTAGGTTTGATCTGCCTAGTATGATTATTACCTGTATATACAATAAATGAGCAATGTTGTTGTTTTATTTGTGTTTATCAGGGAGTAACTGACAACAGAAGTGAGGGAGAAGAAGAATCGGAGCCAGAGCCATCTAACAACCACAAAACACCTCACCATGACAACAAGAAACATTCTTGAATTCATGTTTCTTATTAAACTTTTGTGGTATTCTTTGTTTGCATTCTTTACATAATTGGATACCAATTTTAAGGCCCCAATTTGCATGGACTTTTGATTTTAAATCCCAATGGAAACACAAAGTGTTCTTTTCCAGCCCAAGCAGCAAAATGCTTCTTTAACCAGAGCCTACTTAAGTCTGCATTATTCAACCAAGGTCATACAATCAACATTATTATTTAAGAAATAGATTCAAATCCATCGTTCCATGTGTCTGACCTCTCATAGATGCACAAATGATTAAAATGTGATAAGAGGTATTTTACTAACAATACTATCAATTATTATTATTAGTATAATTATAGCTTTATTTAACGAGGGTTACATAATATTAACCCAGAAGAAATATCTAACATACGGCCCTCTGCAGTACTAAAATATCCATTATAATGCCACCAAGTGCCTGGCTGTTGACTTATCATCTTCTGTGCATATATAACAGTACAGACGCATGAAACTAAATAGAATCTATTTATTTTATATTTTTATCATAATAATTTAAATGAGAAAATAAGGTGTTTTTGTTCTGTTGGAACAATGTAATTATGACCAAGTCACTAAACGTTCTAAATAACCTTTGTGGTGAACAATGCAAGTGAACCTTAGTATTATATAAAGTTATTTTGTGACCTGGTATTTTACTGGCCGTTATAGACAGTGTAAACCATTTTTTTTCTATTTTGGTAAATTATGTTTAATTTTTACTTTGAAGTTAGTGTCGCTTTTATTTTATATATAATATATAATTATATGTTTTTGCTATTTGGCTTTGTTAATTTGTTTTATTGTTTTTCAATGTTATTGTGCTTGGTTGGCCTTGTTTGTAGTCATTGCTGACATAAAAGCCAGCTGAATCAACACACTTTGCTATATTCCATAAGGCTTGATTGAATCCCCCAATTTTATGATTTGTTGAACAACACAACCTGGTCTGTTGCTCAAATCCAGTCCACCATAGATTTTCTTCTCTGGATTAATAGAATTGGTAGTACTAGGTATTATTGTTTTGTTATTTATGGTTTATTACTACTAAGTGAAAGTGAGAACCTGGTAGAAAATTTAGGACTGGAGTAGGAATGACTGTTATCCTTCATGAATGCAAATAAGATTCAAAGGCAAAAATCATTTGGCACGTGTACACTTTTGGCTCATGTTTCATGTACCGGAGTGGGACAAAGATTTAATACAGAAAACAAAAGATTTCAAGTCCAACAATAAAACGAAACAACAATAGAATACAGTTGTAGTTATCCAAAGGAGTCCGCCGGTACATGAAATATGAACCACACTTTTTGTACAAGAGTTTTTCTATGCGATGTTCTCAGGTTAATATTGTAATACAATGACTATTACATCACAAGCATTTCATTTGCCTATAATTTTGGGTTTGATAAATTTTTAGTAGTCTTTATTATTTAGTAATTGTCTTTAAAAAATTAGCATTTTTGCTTCACTTGTTAGGAATTCAAACATTCAGAAATTTTATCTTCGTCAGAAAAACTTCTGCACTATCACTTTTGTCACCTCAAAAATAGCAATCTTTTCGAGTTTCTAAAGCTCCTTCTAACTTGATAACAGTACTATGGGTTTTATGGGTGAAATGTTGTTGAAATAGAAGTAGTGAACTTCTCTTAGAATTTAATTAATTTTGTAATTAGATATGTTTAATTAGAATAAACCTATAGAAATAATATTCAAAAGGTGTTTCTTTTATGTAATTAATGATTTGCATTATGACGTCATTTAACTACAACACTACCAGCATTCTTTTGATTCCTTTTTATCCCTAAGTTTGGACTGATTGACAGAGCTGTCTTCTGTAATTGCACTACAAAAGAAAGTAGACACTGATGCACTCTGGTAGTTGTACTTAAATATGCCATCATGCAATTAATCACCTAGCTATTGGTATTTGTATGGCTGATTGATACTATCCATTATTGTATAGAGCAAATGCAGGAAACCCATGAAATAAAAACAAACTAAGTGCTAACAAATAGTAGCTATTTAGTAACTATTTTGATCTATGACTTGACCAGAACTTTGGTATTGTTTACTGGTCAAGTGCTCGCGACAAATAGTTACTAAATACCTACTATTTGTTAGTATTTAGTTTGTTTTTATTTCATGGTTTTTATGCATTTGCTCTGTCTGAAAATGAAATGGAATTTTGCTGACCCATTAAAATGCTCCCTGTGGTTGAAATTGATTGATTCATGGTCAACTAATTGAATTGAATATTTGATTTATCCTTTGAATGGCAGACTGAAAGAATATGAATGAATGAATGAATGGATGGATGGACGAAGAGAAAAACCGACCGACAGACGGCCCGACGGACGGATGGATGGATGGATAAATGAAAGATTGAACTGGACCAAAGACTTGAATGTTCGGTAATCAGGATTGAGTTATTATTTTCACACTTGAAACCCAGAGGTTGCTACATTCAGAACTAAATCAAAATCTAATAGCATTGCTTCCCATGCCAGCTGATCGAGTTTTGTTTTTCATTTTCTTGTTCTGTACCGATTATTTTCTCTTTCGGTTTGGAGTATTTCGATTCCTTTGTTTCTTATATAGAGTCGTGTCCCGGTTGCGTGTTTTCATAGTTAGTATGGTGTTTTCAAGCAAAAAGAATTTTTACGTTATATCTAACAAAACATTTGATTGGCTCGTAAGTGGAGGTGTGTACATGGCTACGTGTCACGCTACCGACTCTTTCACACTTTCAAAGATGGCGGCCGTAACAAAGTCCAGTGGCGAAACTCTCTGCCTTTTTGACGTTGATGGAACAGTTACTCCCTCAAGACTGGTATGAAAACAAATTTGCTTTATTTATAACACGTCTTTGTGCTATTTGATGTAGATTTAGCGTTATTTCTAACGATTTTCACTTTCCGGTACCAGGTCATCAAACCAGAGATGAAGTCGCTGATGGCAGAGCTTCGCAAAAAAGTTAAAATTGGACTAGTCGGAGGATCAGATTTTCCGAAATTACAAGAGCAAATGGGAGGAGAAGACGGTAAGGTTTTATTCAGACTAAAACGTCAAATGTTATGAGTTTTACTTCAAAATAATTTAATTCAACTCTTTTTTTACATTTCAAAACTTTCATTTGCAAGCTTTTTGTCAAAGTTGTCAGACACTAACAACGTTTTTGATCATAATAATACATTTTGAACGCATTTTTCTTGCAAAAAAAAACTGTAAAAAAGTTAAGGATTATTTTACTTTTCATAAATATTGCTAGAAATTTAAATTATTCGTGTCTTTTTTGTGTATATTTGCCACGCTACATCGACCTTTGATCTGATGCAACTGGAGTGATTATGTTATCATTTGCATATTTTTGCCAGATAATGTTCATCAATTCTGACATTGATAGTTAAATGTATGAGTGTAAATTTATGTATATTGGTATAAATTTCCAAGCTATGAAGTTTAATACTTTAAAGTATTAAGATAATGATATTTTGTGTTGTGTTCAAAATTATGCATGGCAATTGACTGATTTTACGTCACAACTATAATGTTTGATAGAACTTGATTGTTTGTTTACTTTGCCCCCACCATTGTAGGCACACCACATAACTTTTACCAATATTGCGGTGGGGCATATAGTATGTTAGGTCAGTCCTCATCATTGGCAGGGCCTCTGTGGCCTATTCTTGCTAAGAAATGTAGTAGTTTTTTCGATTTTCTCACTATCTGAGCAGATTTGTTTGGTGTTAAGAGAAAAGTCACTCTTTGATATGATTGTATTGCTCGATGCTTGAATGTACTGTATAGAGTTTTTTTGCACATCAGTTACGATATATTCTTATATTTAAAACTATGGTTACGATACAATATAGTACTGTTTGCCACTCATATGAAAATGACTCTAAGTGAATATTACATTGAATTATTACAAGACATTACAACAACACACACAACAATGCCAAAATAACAATAACACACACAACAACAACAAAAAACAACAACAGATTCTTATGATATATCGAGTTAATGGTTCTAATCTTTAATTTTCATATCATATAATTGATTTGATACCTTGTTCCTTTAGTAACACACCTGTATGATTATGTGTTTCCTGAGAATGGTTTAGTGGCATACAAAGATGGCCAACTCCTAGCTGTGCAAGTAAGTACATATGGTGTGTTAGTGTTTCCTGTGGTAGTTCGCCATGATCTGAATAGAGCTAATTTTAGGGCTGATATATTCTTCCATGCAATGTTAGCCTAAGTTTTTTTTTACCAAAGTTTGTAAAACAAAAGGACAATCAGTTGGCTTTTTGAGCAAAATAGTCACATTGTTGGAAAGGGCAAATGTAGGTTTGTGAATCGGCTGACTTGGCCTTAAACACATTGTACATAGCTGATCAAGGATAAAGCATGAACTTTGGCACAGATTGTGGATTAGGAGTTCTGTTAAATGCAGATTAGGGATCGAGAAATTATTTTGAGCTCATTTTGAGCTAAAATGTATTTCAGTTTAGCAGATTTTGGCTCAGAATTGAGGAGATTAGGGGATTTGCTAATACCATTTTCCGTTGATAGAATAAAGTATATAATTTTCCCCCATCATATTTGTATACATTACTTATGTACAGCCATTCAACATAAAATATATATATATTTTTTTTTTTGTAGAGTATCAAAAAGTACTTAGGAGAAGAAAAGATTCAGGAGTTTGTAAACTTTTGTTTGAGATATATAGCTGACCTAAAGATTCCAGTAAAAAGGTAAGTTTAGTTTATAGATAAACCTACATGAAATATTTCAAAATATTGTTTTGAGCTATAATGCATGGGTCGTTGTCACCTAGTGGAGTGAATGTAATGCAGATGGAGCATGTGCAGTAGATACATTGTGAACCATGAAATAGCCGTTAGGCTTCACTAGTGGAAGAAGCACAATGCCCTCTTAACCACAAAAACATTTTTGCCAGTGCAAGTATAGCAGCTGTGGACAGGTTTTCAGCCTTTTGGGCCTCGTCAGCAAGACACAGGTAGAGCACTGCCAGTATGTACCCACTGTAAAACTGTATGTGAGATTAAAGGCAAGGCGCCATGTGAGTTTGGTTCATCTACTGCAAACTCTGTAAAACTATATGTGAGATTTAACAAGGGCAATGAGCTGTGTGGCTTTGGTCAAGAGAGTATGAAATAAGAGAGCTTATCCCCCAGATTGGGCTTAAAACTCATCAGGGGACCATTTCATTCTATTTTTAAACTGAAGTTATTTCGGGAGCGTAACATGATTGGCCAGATTGCAGGAGGCGTGGTCGCATCGTCAAAACATCTCAAGACAAAAGTGTGGAGATTGGTAACAAGTTTCTTAAAATAGCATGACGAATAAAATCCCTGATGGGGTCCGGGGATTAGCTCTCTTATCTCATACTCTCTTGCTTTGGTTCATCTACTGCACATGGTCAATTTGCATTTTTCATGACACCTGTATGTATATATAAGATAGCCATTCTACTTAGATATTGTAAGTTGGGTTTTGACTATCAAAAAAGCCAACTGTTATATGAAATATCACGCTGATATCCATCTTGGTCATATTTGAAACCAATACTACAGTTTTCTGAATCTGTTTATAAAGTAATGTGTATATGATATACATCTTTTCTTTAAAGGGGTACCTTCATTGAATTCCGTAATGGTCTGATAAATGTATCTCCCATTGGAAGAAACTGTTCTCAGGAGGAAAGAATTGCCTTTAATGAGTATGACAAGGTGAGAAATTGATTAATAATTGTATGGGATTATTCTATCCTCCTCTGCAGGCATCAATGTCATATATACCCACAGGCTTCCTTTGCTTGGGTTTCCTGTGTAAAAGAGAGAGGTATGGGAGAATGGGGCAAGAAGGGGAGTTTGTCATCACTAATCCCTGATGGGAAAAATAATTGTTGCAAACTAGGAAGCCCATAGGAGGCATTCAAAGGAAATAAAGAATTGCCTAAAGAGGCTGGAATTATTATTCTAGGGAATATTGCAATACCTATCAATGATAAATCTCAAAGTATTTTTAAAGCTGCTACTCACCAGCACATAAGTGCAAGCAAAGAAAATCAAAAGCATTTAGGAATTAGAGGGTATTTCTTTTTTTTGCTTATGCTTGCTGTGCTATGCTTATATGTCATGTCTTCTGTCACACTCTTCTCTGCATTCCTTTGTCTTAAATTCTCCTTTGTTTTTGATTATGCTTGCATCTACTTCAATACTACAACAGATATGAAATTAAGATCATATAAACATAAATTGACTGACTTTGAATGACTTTTTTAGGTGCACAAGGTCCGTGACACTTTTGTAAACATCTTAAGAGAAAAGTTTAACGACTACAAGCTCCACTTTAGTATAGGAGGACAAATTAGCTTTGATGTTTTCCCTGAAGGATGGGATAAAAGATATTGCTTGAACCATGTCATGAAAGAAAACTATAAAGAAATACACTTCTTTGGTGATAAATGTTATCTGGTAAGAATACACTGATTTCAGAAAAAGACTGCCAGAAGCCTAATCATGCTAATTAATCTAATAAAGGGGTATTAAATAATGGAAAAAAGTATATTCAAGTCAATTGTCAGAACAGCTTTTTTACTTTCTTTGTTTCATAGTAGTTAAATAACCGATATCAAATTATTGGAATTTGCTTGGCCAGCTTAATTTTACCAATGATATATTATACCAAATTTGGGATGTCAGTGGTGGAGCTAGGGGAGGGGTGCAGTTCTTGTTTTATCAATTATTTTTCCAAGATAACCTCAGTATTTCATTTTTACGGGGTAGCGCACCCCTCCTCAAGATGATGCACCCCGCCCTCATGGAAACAATCCTGGATCTACCCCTAAATGTGCTGATATTTCTTGAAGCAAGTTTGGTCAGTTAGTCCTGCCATCATTGGACCAGTGGACTTGTCAACTGTATTTATTATGTACCATACTACTAGATGTAACAATTATGATTTATATTTTTTTAGGGTGGGAATGACTTTGAGATCTATGAGGACCCACGCACTATTGGACATAAAGTTACATGCCCTGAGGACACCATGGCACAACTAAAAGAACTCTTCAAGATATAAGATAAAAACTCTCGATTTTAAATGACCATGATCAAATCACTCTTTTATCTAGAACAGAGTCGAGAGGAATGGTTGTCAGACAGGGGGGTGTCATCTGAAAGTGAACAGGGGGAGGCAGAAAGCAGTGAAAGTAGAGGGACAAATTCCAGAGAGAATAAAAAATATATAATTTGATCATAGTTAATATAATATTACCTATGATTAGATTAAAAAATGGGTTAAAATGAAGAGTAGGAAGAGATAGTAATAAAGCGAACTGTTTCTCTGAACATTTTCTTCTGAATAAATAACTAATATAGATTTTATGACACATTTGGAATTACTTTTCACATGCAGTTATTTTGAAAAGGTTGTCCAGTTTAAAAACTGATTTTAGCGACGTATAACAATGTCATTTGCATATATCAAGTTTTCAGTTTGCTTTTTTAAATACAAAGCTGCACATATTATATAGCTACATGGTTTATTATAATATTTATTATTTGATGAACTGTTAATCTGTCACAATCTATTTGAAAGGTGTAGATTTTCGAAAATGGTACAGTTTTTAACACACTAAAAGGACAACGCAAATATATTCAAACGAAATTGAATCTTGATATTTGGATGAAAGTAGTAATTTGTTAGTATGTAAGTAGGTAGAGTGCACGCACTAAAAGTGTGCAACATAAATACCACTAAATAGTGCTATTTTGTGCTAATTCTATTGTTTTCTTTTGTTTAATTAGTGCTATTTACTACTAAATAGTGTCAACTGTTGCACACAGTGTTTGCACTCTACTATTTTATGGTGTTATTTTTTGGCAAAGTAAATTATGTTGGTTCATTCTTGTATCATATTGGGAAATGTTTTAATAAAGAGTATCGTAGCTCACCATGAATTGATCATGGGCCTGTTGCACGATGCCTGAATAGCACTAAACATATCCATTAGGGACGGACCATTAGATATTTGAGGGGGGAAGGGGGAGTTGGGTAATTTTTTTGCAGGATATTTTTTCCAGTGACATGGTTGTGCAGGATATTTTCTTCCTCCCTGCACGATATTTTTTTTTGGCACATCTGCCGTGCACGATTTTTTTTTCTCTGTTTAAAACTTTGCTCGATATTTTTTTGGTATTTGCCCACCCCTCAAATATCTAATGGTCCATCCCTAAGATAATTTCTTATCGTGTACATCTTATTGTGGATATCTTTTATTTTATAGATGGATTCTATTGAAGAGTTGGTAGGGGTGCTCGAATGCACTTTTAGGCCCGAAAATGTAACACTCGCGGACGTTTTAGGGTCACCAGCTGACTGAAACCTTTACTGCAGTTTCAGTCCGTTTACTGCGAACTCGTGCGAGCACTCGAACGCTTATCGCAGTTTGGTGTTTTTGCTCCGGCCAATCGAAACTCCAATCTTCAAGGACATGCATTCGTCTAAATACACCTCTAAACATTCGTCTAAACAAACGTTATCATGATGAGCAATGATTGGATAGACGTCGAGTTTTGATTGACGGAAGCAAAGAACAACAACTGGCGACGAGCGTGTCGATTTCGCAGAAACAGAAAAAGCAGCAAGGGCCATTTTTTGTTAAAGACTCCACATGACTACATTAACATTAAGTGTATATGTATTAATTTGGAATAAATTAATGAGGATCATAGCTTAAATATGGAAGAACGTTATAGTGCCTGAAATCGCAATCTCAGTTAATATATGCGTCATATCAAACTTATTGTCGCAAAAGCCCCTTTGAAGTCACGAGTGTCACGCTCCACTTCAGACTCCATATAAACACCGTATAAATTCCATAAAATTTTCAGCATATTGCCGTTTTACTCAAAACCCTTTGAATTAACAACATTTTTACCACGGTGATCAAATATTACACTATTATAGCTGGCATATTGTATAGTTTTCAAGCCATTACGGCAAATTTTTCGTGGGGCAATTTAGATTTGCAAACAGAGGACTTTTAGTGCTTTTACAAGAGAAATTGACCTCTGTGACCCAGTTGCGTTACGAAACGTCACTTTACGCCCTAATACGCATGTTCAGGTCCATTTTTACCGCAAAAATCGAATTCTACATAAAATTTCCTGTATTTTGACATATAAATTGTCTATTTTTCGACAAAATTCGATGGGGCAAATAGCAAGAGAAGATGGAGTTCTTTGCCGTATTTATAACCATCTTTCTTGTGTCGGTGTAGGCAATAGCAGAGGACTTTGTTACCGGCAATGGCGATTCTTCGCAGTCAAATCGCAAAATTCCAATGTTTACATACAGTATCAACAAGTAACATCTATAACTTACTTATAATAACTTTTTGTGTTATAACTAATGTCCAAATAAGCTTCGACAGAATTGATATTGATAGTTTGAGCAAATATTCCACAATATGGGGAATAAGTTTGATATGATAAAGGACATTGTCAACTTCAAGTTAATGCTGTTACATTGTCCATTCTCGCATACTCAGTGCTTCATCTTAATAAAAGGCCATAAAATATGTAAATAAAGATTCTCCACGATTTTTTTGTTTTTCTGATTTTTCAAAGAACGTTCAGCCTTTTCAACTTGGGTATAGCTGTCTGTTGCGATGATGACGTTTCGTGTGACTAATATGGTTCAGTAGATTTGCGCATGCATGAGGTCTATGCAAGTTCTCTCATGGCTGAGTCCGAGCCAAACAATAGGGACCTGAACTAGCGTCTTAAAGGTACACCCTATAGGCACTTTCACTTTGACCAGCAAACAAGTTTAACAAACCAGGTTAAGTTACTCTCTCCTTACTTGAGATGCTACCATTGATTCTTCAGTGATCGCGTACACTGAGAATTTGAAACTCGGGACGGAGAAAAATCCTCTTCAAGGAAGGTATGTACGTGCTTATTTTCTATAAGTGTGTCGAAGTAGTTACTTTTACTAAAGATGGAAGTTTTGAATTTTGTTATAATGTGGAGAATGTTTTCAAAGCCGCACAACAAACATTTTTTTCATTTTGTTTTCAAGTATCTTTTGTTCGATGGCAGTCAAACGAAAATATCAGCCCTGGCGCCATTTAACAAATACGTATATCCGCCATAAACATCCGTGCATATGCATCTACTTGAAGAAAGTTCCAAGAATTTTTCTTTGTTTGATCAGAACTCTCAAACAGCGTTCCTTTGCTCTCAAACAGCTGCAAGGTTACCGTAGTTCCTCGAATTTGTTACTCGCAACCGTTTACATTTTTATGTTTCAGTTCACATTTACTAATGATTCATGATAAAACAGGAAAAATCTGATAAAAATCCGTGGTATTTTGTAAAAACAACTTTATAAATTTTTAACCGTTTTTACCGTAATAGTGATAATATGCCTACATTTATGTGAGTATGTATCCGAAAAATTCTCCATGCGCTACCACAAAATTAACAAAATTTCACTATAAACCCTGAAAATAGTTTTTTTTTAACATGTCAACAGATTCCTCTTGAGTTGGGAAGATTCTTGATCCGTGAAATAAAAACATTGTTATTAACAAAAAATTACAATTTATTGAATTTTTCAAAACTATATCTATGAAGCGGCACATCCGAATTCGTACAAATTCATAATTCACAAGAAGAATTAATCATGCCAAGTTTTTTTCATTATTCCTCTACTTGGTCTATTGCGGGATTTCAAGGAATGCACTAGAAAGATTATCGAGGTGCAAGACTTTGTTTAATTCAAACTGATGAGTAAGGGACCGTTCATTATTTATGGCAGGGGGGGGGGGGGGGGGGGGGGGGGGGCTGGGTGATTAGATGGGGGGTCTTGAATTTTTTCCAAGTCTGAAAAGGGGGGTATTGAAATAATTTTTTGGCTATCATCGGGGGTCTAGAAATTTCGTAAGGTAAATATGAGGAGGATCCTGAAATTTATTTTGTTCTTGCCAGGGGGGTCTTCAAAAAAAAATGGGTTCCCTGGTAATTAATCACCCAGCCCCCCCCCCCCCCCCCCCTGCCATAAATAATGAACGGTCCCTAACTATGACAATTTGTTATAGTATATTTTTTGAGAACTTTTTTTTAAAAATGAATTCTGTAGAAATAGGCCCAACAGGAGATAGAGGCGGCAACTTTGCTAGCATAAATTGGAAATGCTCTATGTGTCGGAGAGGACTTTGAAAACAGGAGAAATGAAAAGTTATCTACGTTATTTTTTTTCTTCGGTTTTGTCAGTTGAAATTTTTCAGCAAATTTGAACTCTTCCAGCGGATGAAGCCAGATTAGTTGGAATGTTGTAAAAAAATCTTATTTGGCCGTAAAGCTAGCGGCCGCGCGGTCGAAACTTGAATAGTACTAATAAAAAACATAATATATAGTAGCTCATTTTTTCTATAATTATTTAGATTATGAGCATTTTCGTTTCTTGTACGTATCTAGTGTTTTCGCTTTAAAATGTCGCTTGAAAAAATGTTTTTACCGACTCTGTTTCATGATGTCTCTGCTGGAATTCATTTTAGATATCACATTGTAAGCATGCGCAGAAGGGTGCTGCCAACGTGAAAGCAAGAGGAAAGCATATTTCATATATTGGTATCATCGCGTTGAATAATGCACTCATTTCTAAAAGAATAACCGAATCTTAAAGACGTTACTACATTGTGATGCATACTAGCTTTATGATGAAAGAATTTCCAATGCCAATCACAAACAGCAATTCTAGTTTGTTAATGGTATTCTGAACTAAGGTCAATGAATATGAATACGAATATGTATATCACTCGGCAGGGATTCTAGACGTTAACAGAGCTGACCATAAAGCATAGCAAACTACAAAAAAAGAATTGAAGAGATCATTGCAGAACTGTCAGGCAAAAATTGGGACAAAAGGTATTTGGATGAGACATCAATTCAATTGAAAGTAAAAACTTTAGAAATGTTGCATTCTTAATATTGAAGAAATATATGAATTATTTAATTAGTTGGTGCGGGGTCGAGGTTTTCGACCGGGTAAGAGTACCTTGTACTCCCTGCTTTCGGTGTTCAATTTTACTCGATTTTGTCGACAGAAACCCAGACATACTACTCAAGAACTCCTAGCTCATATACCATCAAGATAATGCTCATCCATCCAATCTTAGCTATTCTTGTCTTTTTGACGTTTCCCCGACTGATTACTGGCTGTCAAAAAAAGGATTGTCGGGTCAGTGAATGGACCACTTGGACCAGCTGTTCAGTTGACTGTCATGGTTTTCAGACCAGAGCGAGGGATGTTAAAGAGCATGCATCTTGTGAGGGGTCGTGTCGGTTTAACTTGCATGAAAAGAGAGTATGTCAGTGTCAAGGCAGTGGTGGTAATAGCAGTGGTGTTGGGAGTGGAAGTAGCGGTTCTAAGGACGGTAGATCTTCTAATGGTAAGTAAGAGATGTTATGATGATAATGGTAATGTCAGTTGACGATAATTGTGGTAATGATATGTGATGTGGGTACTGTTTGGTGGAGCTGATGATAAATATGATGATGTTGATAATAGAAGTAGTGTTGATGCATGATCAAAGTTTTATGTTTTATTTTATGTTTTACCCAGGGTAAGATTGAGGCGGACCTGGTTGGTTTCCTGTGGCTTATTAATCAAGGGGTCACGAGTTCGAGTCCCACAGAGATCACTGAAAAACGTTTATTTTTTTCTTCTTCTTCTTTTCTTAAGTAAATTCCCTTGTTGTAAAGAACTTTGCTCTCGGTTATATTTTTAGTCGCCTCACCATGAAGGGAGCAAGAGTGAATGTTTGAATGTATAAAAATGCTCTATTTAGTTTTTTTCTGTAGATTACACTGAAATGGATATGATTAATTAATTGGTAAATGAACCTCGTGTCGTTTTGTAATTCCTTGTATAATTTTGGTCCAAATGGTATACCATCAAGCATCATCAATTATCTCTCATGAAACATATCTCTCATCATGCAGGTCTCCGCACTGAAGAACTCGTTGGCGTCATAGGTGGTGTAGCTGCAATTCTGTCCGTATGTTACATTGTGATCTTAAAAAAGGAGGCTTGTTCTAACTGTTGTAAACGTCCAAGACAAGAATCACAGCAGTCTGAAAATGTTTCTCAAAATCATGGCAAGTCTCGTCCCCCTCCGGTAATCAATATCGATAATTGCACAATCAATATCCAGCAAATTAATCAAGCAGGACCCAGTGGAAATGAATTTCAAGGAAATCGGCTAAAGGGTAGCGGATGTTATGGACTGGACGCCATAGAATATAATCCAGATTGTTACGGTGACGAGTAGACTGTAGCCTAGTCATGGGCACGATGACCTCACATTTGACCTTATTCAAGCACATATGAGCTAAGTAAATTAAATAATTCGGCACAGAATGCAATAAAACAATAAAATTGCATCACACTCCGGATTTTCAAAAAACAGAAAACGATGCCGGATTTTCGGACTTTGACTAACCCTCGCCCATGTATCTAAAACTCTACATATAAAAAAGTAGCAATTTTTATGAATGCGTTCAGTGTGTAGTAATGAAAGAAGTGTTAAGAGAAAAATAACATATGTTTTTGGCAGAAATATATCGCTCTGGGATGCTCACGATTACCGTACACTTCACAATTCAGCTGCGGTTACAGGGTGGTTGTGCATGTGGTGTAGTGGTTAATGCATCGGACTAGAATACCGAAGGCATGGGTTCAAATCCTGCCAAGCGAATATGATATTTTTCTGTTAGAAATAAGCGATGAAAAGCGCAACAAACGAACGTTGAATCCCAATTCTTTTGTTTTGTTTTCGAGTAATAATTTAGATGTATTATGAAGCATGTTTATGTGTTGTTAGCGGAGCTCCGATTTAATGAAATGAATTATTCATTCACTACCAATTATCAAAATTGTTGCTCAATCAATTTATTAATCAAAAATGACTATATATAAAACAAGCAAACAAATAAATGAACTAATGAATGAATAAATTCATTTCATTAATCATGAACAGAAATTTACATAGTAAAAAAAATGAGAAGGGATAATTTTCTCATTTTTTTGATGTTTTTCTTTTCATGATCAAATAATCAAATAATCCATTCAAATATTCAAATCTTTATGGATGCGACAACATTTAATTATACGCAAGAAATATGAACAAAAATGCGAAAAATATCTGACCGTATTTTGTTAGTAACAGTCAACTGGCTTTCTTTATGTTGTAATCATGGTAAAAAATCGCACTTGTCAATTTATAATTTATTCTGTTTATTGTCCAATGAAAAGTTAGAAAAGCAATAACATGGCTTCTTGAGTTGTAAACAAATCCCCGCGCGATTCGTTCGCTTTATTACGCTCTCTTAGGTTTGAAAACTGTTATAAAAATCGACGAAAGCTTCACTTTTCTGGTAAAATCTGTAATAATTAACTTATTAGTAATCTAGCTATCTTATACGGCTGTGCATGTTATTTATCAAATGCGAATACTGCGCATAGTTAATAGAGGGAGATGGTTATGAAACCTATTGTTATAACTAGTACTCCCTCTATTAACTATGTACTACGCAACTCGTTTAAAAAAATAGCTTAGTTCACTGACGAATACAAACGTTTTATTGCAACTCAATAACAAATCTAAGAATTAAAAAAATCAAATTAAAAACAAAACAAACAAAAAAACACATAAAGATCTCAGCGTCGATTTTTTGTAGTTTTAAGGTTACAGGAAGGGTTCACGGCATGTTACGGGGTCTCTTTGTAAAAAAAATCGCTAGCGCGTAGGATCTTTTGCTATTTAAATAAATCATATATCATTTTAAAGCTGAATAACTGAAGAAAATGACCATGTTGTTTTTATTCCACAAGCGAAGAAAGGTCGCGAGTTTTAACGCTCCGAATGAACAGTGAGTGTTGTTGTTTGAAAAGGTAACCCAAGAATACGTTTGATCAGATTGCTTAAATTTTTGTACAGTGTCAATCATCACATTCGTGTCTACAAAACCGTGTGAGCGATTTTTGATATTTTTTTTACTTTTTAATTTATGGTGAAAAGTATCAGATTTCACTAAAAAAATTGGATGAAAAAATTAAACTCCAGTTTATTTTTAAACCAAATAAAATATCAAAAATCGCTCACACGGTTTTGTAGCTAATTATGTGATAATTGACAATGTGTAAAAATTGACAAACTTTCAAATAAATTCTTCCAGAAAATACAACTTGTAAAATCTCCAGTTTAACAGGTCTGCATGACTCCCCCCCCCCCCCCCCCCCCCCCCCCAAACACACACACACCCTCCCAGCCAATGTTATTTGGATGGAAACTAGCTGTAGTATCTTGTGACTCGATCAACTACACAAACACATGTGCAGTCACTAGAGTGAATTTATTGCGCATGTCATGATACAATTTGCTAATTTATGCTAATATATCACACCAACGAAGATGCCCTGTGCACTGCATACCAGGGGTCCGTGAAATGAATGGTTGGGGACGCTCTTAATCCATCACGGGCCAAGGGCTCTTTACGAACATGTTACTTTTGTAACAAGAGAGACGTGGTTAAGGCATCGGATTTCTTGTCCACTACGATTCCTAGACAATGACGTTGTGTCTTCGGTGAAAACAATTTGCTCAGTCTCGGTAAGTCTCTCCATCCGGGTGTATAAATGGGCAATTGCTAGGGATAAATAAATAAAGTCAGTCATAGCATATCGTACACTCTCTGGAAAACCAGCGCTGGTTTTCAGATACTGAAGGAGCTTAAACACAGACATCTGCTTGAGAATCGAACGCATTTAAGGACGACAGTATCACGACAGCGTTACAGTGAAAATATTGTATTACCATGGTTTTGATGATAAACAGCGAAAAAGAGTCTGACTGTAAGCGAAGACGAAAAGGCACAATGGTATGTAGCTCACAACGTGCAGTGATCTCGTCGAACACTAAATAATTGAACTTTAACGCTAGAAGATATATACCCTTATCAGATACTGCTAATCAAAGCTATTCACTGTTTTAGTCAAGGAGCTGTTACTATTTTTGGACAAATTGCAGGACAACGAATTTATGCAATGACTGTTTTTTCTCTAATTTGTAACAATAACCATGTAGTCATCAAATGATCTAGTGATGATAATGAATATTGGAAATAAGTTGCATACAAGACTGTCTCAGTCAGCAAGACAACCATTTCTTTTGCAATCTCCCTCCTGTGCACATGTTTTAATATGAGGGAGAAAAGCCCGGGAGCAAAATATTTGTTGCGCAACATATTTGTCGCGTGAAATCGTTGGTACACACGAGGGAGCTTTGCTCTGGAGCATGTTGCGGGAGCGTGTTGCGGGAACAAGCTCCCTCGTGTGTACTGGTCTTGAAAAATGACCTAGTAGCATGTTGCGGAAGCGTGTATGAATATTTTGCGCAGAGAATTGAGGCTAAGGCTGTGTAAAAGATAATTAGAAACTGGACTCTTCAGTCTAATAGTTACAGTGATGAACTTTTAGATTGCTAAAAAGTAGCAAATAATAAAACAAATTGTAAATGAACAATTTAGAATGCACAAAATATTCAATAAGCCATTATAAAGTCAATGTTTTGGTCATATTGGCAGTTACTTAATTACAACAAGATTGTCACGTGATCTGCGAACTTCCGCCAAGTTCAGACGCTCATAAAGGCCGGTACACACGAGGGAGCTTGCTACCGCAACACGCTCCCGCAACAAGCTAGATTTGTCAAATTGGTTTGATATGAAGGAGCAAAACAAGGGAGCAAATATGTTGCAAAAGTGTGTTTCAGGAGCAATCTCTTTCGTGTGCTTCGGATTTAATATGAGGGAGCAAAACCCGGAAGCAAAAATATTTTTCGCGTGAAATCGTTGGTACACACGTGGAAGCTTTGCTCGAGAGCATGCTGCGGTAGCGTTTTGCGGAAGCAAGCTCTCTCGTGTGTACTGGTCTTGAAAAATAACCCAGGACAAAGGCCGGTACACACGAGGGAGCGTGTTCCCGCAACACGCTCCCGAAACATGCTCCCGGAGCAAGCTCCCTCGTGTGTACCAACGAAAAATATGTTGTGCAACAAAGGGAGCCAAACCCGGGAGCAAACGTTTTGATCCACAACAACAACAACAACAACAACCATTAGAACCCAATGAAGTAGACGATGACAGAATTAGAGAGGATGAACGTGGGGGGTTGACTGTATGAACAGTGCCGAACGATGAAGATGAAGTAGAGATTGAATCTGAAACGAAACTGAAGAAGACCGAGCGTTTTTCAACGATGATGAAGAACACGAAGATTTATCTTTTTACCGTGCTCTAGATCAACAACTTCATGACGAAGAAAAAGTAGATGACGAAATAGAAGAAGAAGAAACAGAAAGAACCTCATCACAAGAAAAGAAGACCACTTTGAAGAAACTGAGAGATCGACTTGAGGCCTACCTGAAACAGTTACCTGTTGTTGGATTCAATTCTGGAAAGTACGATTTAAACACAACCAAGAAATTCCTGACCCCAGTACTTGTTGAGAATGAATCGAAAACATCCAGTTCACGATCACGCAACAATAACTTAATGTCAGTGCCTTCAGACCGAGAGCCTCCCTTTGCCTCGATGTGACCAACTTCCTCGCACCTGGTTTCAGCTACGCAAAGTTCCTTAAAGCCTACGAGTGTCCCCAAGCCAAAGCATTTTTCCCCTACGAGTGGATGGATTCGTTAGAGAAGCTAGATCATCCTGAACTTCCTCCACACAGCTCATACTATACTCTAGTCTTACCAACACAAACATTTCTGTAAAAGACTATCAATACTGCCAACACGTTTGGAGCGAAAACAAACGTGCAAAATCTCAAAGATTTCTTGATTTGGTACAACAATTTAGATGTGTGCCTTTTGGAAAGCAAAAAACATCGGCTTGCTGCGTCAAGGCATCACCAAAAATCAACTAAGCCAGCGTTCAATCAGTTCATCACAACACAAGTCTACCGTTCATTCGACCAACGCCATACATTGCCTCAAACGTAGATCCATGTAATTTGTGATTTAGTTTGTTATTTATAGTTGTTATAATTGACTTGTAAGCGCATTGAGGCAACTTTGAAATTCGACATTTAAGTTTTGTATTCAACTAGACTGATTCCATAAGTCGGCCCCAGTTCGCTCTCTGTTGAAGGTTTTTCGCTCTCGGTGTCCGTCGGAGCCTTGAGCGAAAAACCGTTTTGCAGAGAGCGAACTGGGACCGACTTATGGAATCAGTTTAGTGTTCAACATGCAACTTTGAAATTCGACATCCAAGTTTTGTGTTCTGTTGTAAATAATTGCAAAGAGTAATAGATCATAATAAGGATGTTTTGTGGCCAACCTAACCAGTTATTTTTTGTTATTCAAAAATCAGAAATTAAAACCTAAAATTATAGAATTATGTACCAAAAAATAAAAAATAAAAAACAATTTTAATAAAATGCCGGATTTGTTTTACTTCATGCCAAAATTGACTGTTTCATGGCTTTTCTGATTTCTGTTTTCTGATATCCAGAATTGAGAATTGACGTTTTTGTATTTCTACATTACGAAAAGCAGAAATCGTAGATGAAAAATAAAGGTTTCTAAACGGTTTTCGATGGATGCCTGTAACGATTAAAACTCAAGATCGAGTCATTGTATTTCTGCCCCCATAAAAACAGAAATCACTTTTTTAACACAGCGCGCTCCAGTGCGCTCTACCCATGGAGGGGTACCTGGGGCTTTCTTGAAACTTCCGGCTGATGTACAGTCCTTTCCCTCCCCTTCCCTTGCCTCGCCACAGGATATGGAAGGGAGATATGGACAAAAATGCAATGAAATATTTTGCACTGATAAATGAACCGTGCTTTGATGCAATTGATATCAAGTCATTGCACATAACATAACATATTTTTATTTGCTCTTCATATAATATTAACAGCTTCCATTGGAGAATCGGTGATATCACAATAGAACCCCTTTAAAGATAAACCATATTCACGCAATCTGCGATGAATGGTCTGGGCACTAACACATAAAATGTTTGACATATCGCACGAGGTATGACATATTGCATGCGGTATACGACGTATTGCTTTATTTACGACATATCGCATGAGCAGTCGGCATATTGCGAATGGTGTGATATTATAATTTAATTTAGCCCTCAGACTCTTATCAAACAAATTTCAAAAAGCATCAATAAATTGTAACGTTTTTTTTCCAAAAATTCTCCGATGTAAGCTCATTTATCAGTGCAAAATATTTCATTGCATTTTTGTCCATATCTCCCTTCCATATCCTGTGGTGAGGCAAGGGAAGGGGAGGGAAAGGACTGTACATCCGCCCGGTGAGTCAGACCGGAAGTTTCACGAGAGCCCCAGATACCCCTCCATGGATAGAGTGCATTGGAGCGCGCTGTGTTAAAAAGTGATTTCTGTTTTTATAGGGGCAGGAATCCAATGACTCCTTCTTGAGTTTTAATCTTTACAGGCATCCATCGAAAACCGTTTAGAAACCTTTTTTTAATCTACGATTTTTGCTTTTCGTAATGTAGAAATACAAAAACGTCAAGTTAGGTTCACCGCAAAACATCCTGATTCCTGATTGGTCATGTATAAACGATGTTCAGGCGCATTCGACATCCAAGTTTTTATTTGAACTTCACGCTTGGTGATCTGAACTGGCCTTGTACGATGGCCGAGAATGGACTTCAGACTTCAGAGATAATTTATCTCTGAAGCCTGAAGTCTGAAATGTGCGAAAATGCACTTCACACTTCAGAGATAATTTATCTCTGAAGTCTGAAATGTGGGAAAATGCACTTCAGACTGCAAACTTCAGAGATAACTATTTCATTTTATCTGTTTATTTATTTTTTGATTATTTTCATAATTTAAAAAAATGTTATTATTATTATTATTATTATTATTTATTGATAAACGAGACGATCTAAGATCGCTTACATGGGCTTCTCAAATATTTGCATGTGTAGATTACCGTTAAAAACTGATGGCGTCAAATGAAAAATAATGAAGACTAAAATCTGTCGAAAGACTAAACTGATTGTGATGTTTTATCGGAATATCAAAGTTATCACAAATTGTTCGATATAAACAGCTACAAAATGGAGCAAGCGATCACGAAGGAGTCTTTTTGAATTCTGTGTACAAACGAGATGGATTTTGTTTGTGCACTCCTATTACCTCTATGTATGCTGGAAATAAAATAATGAATTTTTGAAGATTTAGGTATGTTTTTAGTACACGATGCCTTACATATCTCTGTTTATTATCCAACTAGTGAATAATAACGCGTGAGTAAGACTGGATCGAGTAAAAATATACAGCGATATTTTTCGCTGTCTAAACCAGTTTAACAGGTTTTCATCTACAGCATCTACAGCTAAAATGTCTGCAAGGCAAACTGAATTAGTTTTGAACGTTTTCTACAGAAACGCTTTCGATTCTTCTGTTAATAAGATAACGAAAATGTCGAAATTAAAATTGAAAACAGAGTCAAAGTGAACATGTAAACACAGGGAACAGAAAATGCTTTATAAGCTCACAAGTTTATTGACATATAAGCTGACTCGGACTAGCTCGTATAAGGAAAAGAAAAAAAAATGAAATTTTACCTTAATACAACAAAATGTAATCCTTCAGTGGAAGAGCTGCAAAAATGTCCTTTACAGTAGAAATGTAAAGCTAATTGAAGCAAGCAACTACGATCCACGAATGGAAACGAAAGCAAGTACAATAGCTGCAAGTTCTTGACACAACATTTCCTTTGTTACTGCATTTTCATTTGACGTCATCAAAGTTTCCGAACGGTAGCCATTTTTTCATTTGTCTTGTTGACGTTCTCCCTCTTTTTTCTCAAAACCCAGACAAAATTTGTGCAAAAACAGTCGAGAAAATTGATAATCAGCTAAAACGGCGTGTTTGTGTGAGCTGCTAAAACCGGTTTGACCTGTATGAAAAATGAGCCAATCAGAATGCAATACGTACGTCACGCAATGTCCATCTAATTTTTTTAAGGAAATGAAAATTACTATTTTTTCGATTTTTTCGACCCTTTTTTTCATTTTTACGAGATAGTTGGATAATAAATAACTTATTAGACAGTTGGATGTGGAATATGGCTGGATATTTTACTCGTCAACTTGCATTTTTACTCGCCTGAAGGCTCGTCAAAATACAGCGCGACTCGTAAAAATATCCAGCCATATTCCACATCCAACTGTCTAATAAGATATATATATATATGTATATATATATTCCTATTTTTCTGCGAAAGACAATGTAACTTTTTGAATGGTATTCTGATTGCTTCTCGATCTCGCTTATTTCCATGACATTCACACACAATACGACTACAATTATAATACAAACACTTAGCATGGCGTGAGCGAAAGTTTTGAACTTTTAATTGACACTAGCTACAACATTATTACAATTGTTGGCATTACAAAAATTAGTAGTTTTTTCGAGTATATGACAGTCATCTAGAGTATTTGATAAGTTATGAATAATGTATATAGCGGTCCACCGGTGGAAAGCAAAAATAACAAAGGTTATAAAAACCTTACTACATCGTGTTCAAAAGTAATAAATACTATTAAAGGAAATAGAACCAAAAAAAACTTACTGCAAGGAATATTTTAAAGTATTGACTTAAGAAAATCATTTGTAATTGACTCCTTCGCGACGACAAACTACATGTATCCAACATGGCGGCTTTCTTGTCTATCACGATCGAGCGATCTTCTTGGTAAGTTGCTGGCTTTTTCTTGACTTCAGGTACATCTGATTTCTTCATTTCAGCATATATATGGAGTCAGTTGTTATGTCAGTTGTTTTAGTTTTGTCAATTGTGTTGTCGTTGTCATTTACAATTATTTCAAATCTCTCTAGCTCTCGAAGAGTTCGGCGGATTTGTTTAGAGTGTGATCGTAACCGTTGGCAACCGTTCCCAGTCCTCGCGCAAATTTCCTATTTGAAGCGTAAAATTCAAAACACGGCGTAATCCTAGACATGGTCTTCCACAGGAAGCCCATGTAAAAAACAGTGACCAGCATTATATTCTTATTTCTCCGCGCCTTTATGTAATATCATGCACAAAATAGGAATGAAGTAGTACTCCGAACTAGCATTTTGATGAATAAAAAAAGAGCTAAAAACCAAGAGTATGCATGCGCATTGACAGGGATGAGTGTGATACATAGTATATGACTACGATATATGAACGGGTCTACATACATGATATAGAGAATAGTGTTACGAAAAATGATTTCATATTCTAATTCCGTGCATATCATGTACCTATATACATATTCACTTATTTACTTATTCGTTCGTTCGTTCGTTCGTGCTGGCTGGCTGTTTTTCAACAAAAGCGTCGACTTGTAGCATGAACCTCAAATGACTTGAAGTGAAATCTTTGGTTCAGTGTCAAGTTTAGTTATTTAATCAAAGATTTCTTAACTATCCATGTATAGAATACGTAGAAATTATCAGTGGCAGATATATGAAAAAGAATCTCTTAATCATACACAGTGTAGGCAACATAAATAGAACAAAATAGTGCTAAATTACGCTAATCTCCATTGTTTGTTATTTGCCACTAAATAGTGAATAAATCCACGTTACTTATGCTTTGTATAACTAGCTCCCTGAAGAAGTCTACAGAGTTCGACATAAACGCGTCGCCGAGAAATAGAAACATGCAATCAATTTCTGTATCAGGATAGTGCTGCTCACTGTTTTTTATTAAGAAACAGAAATTAAAAAAATCAAACTAGAATTAAAAAAATAATAATAATAAACAATTAAAAAAATAGAAAATAAAAAAATGAGATAGATACATCTCTGAAGTCTGAAGGCTGAAGTCCCTTCTCGGTCATCGTAGACCTTGACTTGGGAAACCGCCTACCGATGCATGAAAGGCTCAAATAAAACCTATTTTTTAATATTTTTTAAATTAATTTATTCTTATTATTATTATTTGATTATTATTATTATTATTTTTAATGTGAACTAGTGAGCAGCATGACGGAGAACAGTTTGTAGTTGTAAACGTTTTAATTAGCGCTAATTGCATGGGCCCCAAAAATAAAAATAATTTTATTATAACATGAGTTATTTTTACGTATATCCTGTACCAGCATATGTTATTATTTAGTCACTTCTACGAGAAGTTCAATGCTTGTCAATATCAAAAACGTACATATTGTATATAGCTGGTTATTACTTGTAAAAAACATTCTCTGAAGAAGTCTCCGTTAGAGACGAAAGTAGTATATATTGCACCGAATTAGACCTTGCGGTGGAATGCGGTGGTGTCTAGCACGTGCGGTGGAATGCGGTGGTGGCTAGCACGTGCGGTGGAATGCGGTGGTGGCTAGCACGTGCGGTGGAATGCGGTGGTGGCTAGCATGTGCGGTGGAATGCGGTGGTGGCTAGCACGTGTGGTGGAATGCGGTGGTGGCTAGCACGTGCGGTCGATGTGCGGATGTGCATATACTTTGCACCTAATTAGACCCCGTGCTGTGTGCTGTGGGCTGCTGTGGGCTGTGTGCTGTGGACCACCCGAACCCCTCATGGAATTAGACCTTAGGGGAGTTCCGGGGAGGTGGGGAGTTCGGGAGTTACCGGGGAGTTCGGGAGTTACCGGGGATGTGGGGAATTACCAGAGAGGTGGGGAGTTACCGGGGAGGTGTGGAGTTTACGTTGAAATTATCGGGGAGTTCAGAATAGCTTTAAAAGCGAAGCTTATTTCTGAATAGTTTATTGATCACCAGCATTATCAACATTATCATTATTGAGAAATAAGCGAAGCTTATTTTCATAAAATCAATAAACCAATTACAAGAAAGATTTTTCTGTATTTTGAATAACAAGAGGGATGTAACAGCACATTTAATGATCCATAAAAATATCAGTAACATTTACAGAGAGTTAATATATACTAATTCACTTTTCATATTTATACGGAAAATTACGGTTCTTATCCTTAAGAGATCGCCGTATCATTGGCTTTTTATAACTTAGTGGATCCCCTTCCATGTAATTCCTTATCTTCAAGCGACGGGGTTTCAGTCTTGATATAGACTCAGCTGGTGGGGTTAGAATAGAGGAAGGTGGTGGTATTAAAGTAGAAGAGTTCTCAACATAAGTTAAAGGGGTTACAAGATTTTCAGTATTCAACATTGGTAGTTGACTTAAAGACGTTTGAGGTGTGCTATCTTCTGTTTCTAATAAAGGAGTAGAGATTACATTCGATGTTTCGAGTGATCCAGTTTCTCTAGGCAACACAAAGTTATCTGATGGTGTAAAAACTTCGTTTAATAATGGCTCAGGCTGCGTTCTTGGAGTTTCGTTGATGTGATTCATCTTATGTTTATAGGTTAACAAGTTGTTTTGGAGCTGAACATATTGCCTTGTTTTTTGACTATCACTTATAAATGGATCACGCAAAATGTTATTCATTCTTGTTTGTAATTCTTGCATCCTTGTCATTTCTGGTGGTTGTTGACCTTGGAGATATTGTAGTAACTGATAAAATTGTGGTTCTTGCTCCACTCTTTCCTCTCTGGGGAAGATATCAGATTTAAATCGACATTCGTCAGGGGTGGTTGTTTTTAAGTCGAGAAGTAAATACCCATATGGGCGGCTCACTGCTTGCTCGTACTTTTGCATGAACATTTCTGTCTTCCCAGGGTAAATTTGTTTGGCCAAATTGAGGATTTGAAGTTTGTCTCTTGGGTTTTTGAATATCACAATGAAATGACAATTCAGACTTATATCTCGATTCACCTTTCCCTGGTGGAAGATATTCTGCACCATGTAAATGACACTCAGATTACGGTGATGTGAACCTTTGGTAAAAAGGTTAACGATCCGTTTGTCATTTCCAGTTTCAGTCATTTAATCATCAATAACAATAAGATATCTAACATTGACATCAAAATAGTGATCTTTTTCCAGATCCTGGGGAACACCTCTTACAAATTCTATTTCTGGGAATGTATTGATAACCATTTCTACATATGCAGGCTGCCATTGAGAATAACAGTAGACAATGCGTTGTGGAGGTGGGCTGATCATAGTTGGCGCATGTTCCAACAACTTCTGAACCCAAACAGTTTTGTCGCAACCTGTTGTTCCAGCAACCATACATGTGAACGGATGTAGAAGTTTAAAGTCGGCACAATAATCAGACTCCACGTTCCTTATTATTTGATTTGGTCTTGGTTTATACGGGATGTTCTGCGTAGCATCTCGTTGATGGAGTAAAGTTCGTTCTGGACCAGTTATTTTGTGAACTTTCATTAGATGGCTTGATAAATTTTGTACTACTTGGTAACACACAGGACAGCTCCGACCAATTTTGTGATTTGATATAGGAATGATTTCAAAGTGACACAAACAAATTATTATATAGACTATCTGGCTATTTCTGGCTATCAGGCAATCAGGCTATTGTTTTTGGCTATCTGTCTATTGTATTTTGGCTGTCTATTGTCTTTTGGCTATCAGGATATTGGCTATCAGGATATTGGCTATCAGGCTATTGGCTATCAGGATATTGGCTATCTGGCTATTGGCTATCTGGCTATTGGCTATTGGCTATTGGCTATTGGCTATTGGCTATTGGCTATTGGCTATTGGCTATTGGCTATTGGCTATCAGGATATTGGCTATTGGCTATTGGCTATTGGCTATTGGCTATTGGCTATTGGCTATTGGCTATTGGCTATTGGCTATTGGCTATTGGCTATTGGCTATTGGCTATCTGGCTATCTGGCTATTGGCTATTGGCTATTGGCTATTGGCTATTGGCTATTGGCTATTGGCTATTGGCTATTGGCTATTGGCTATTGGCTATTGGCTATTGGCTATTGGCTATTGGCTATTGGCTATTGGCTATTGGCTATTGGCTATTGGCTATTGGCTATTGGCTATTGGCTATTGGCTATTGGCTATTGGCTATTGGCTATTGGCTATTGGCTTTTGGCTATCTGGCTATTGTCTTTTGGCTATTGGCTATTGTATTTTGGCTATCAGGCTATTGTCTTTTGGCTATCAGGCTATTGGCTATTGGCTATTGGCTATTGGCTATTGGCTATTGGCTACCTGGCTATTGGCTATCTGGCTATTGTATTTTGGCTGTTGGCTATCTGGCTATCTGGCTATCTGGCTATCTGGCTATCTGGCTATCTGGCTATCTGGCTATCTGGCTATTGGCTATTGGCTATTGGCTATTGGCTATTGGCTATTGGCTATCTGTCTATTGTCTTTTGGCTATCTGGCTATTGTCTTTTGGCTATTGGCTATTGGCTTTTGGCTATTGGCTATTGGCTATTGGCTATTGGCTATTGGCTATTGGCTATTGGCTATTGGCTATCAGGCTATCAAGCTATCAGGCTATCAGGTTTTAAATACTAAAGTACTTTCACGTTTAATTCATTCTGTCATCATGTCTCATGTAGTGAGGAACAACATTGGCTACCTCCAGCTTTTGACTACCTGCCCTGAAAATCAAAAACAACTTCTACTTGCAACAGCTACACCAAAACAGGTCCATGCTATTGTCCAAGTTATTCATAATTATCTCCATGGTTACCTTCCAATGTCCAAGAGAATTCTGCGTCCTTATAAAAACTCAATCTTTCATCTACATCACCCTTCTAAATCATTTAAGAACAAAAAACAAATTCTTGTGCAAGAGGGGGGTAGTTTTATTTCAGAATAGTTAACCCCATTTATATCAGGACTTTTAATGCTATAAAAAATCAGTCATGTAAAGAATATAAATCATATAGCTAAAGTATTGGTAGAGTGCACATATCATCAACATGAAACGAAAATTGAGCTGGGAAAATGAAGAAGAAAGTAGTGAAATCGAGGACGAGGAAAGTGAGGAAGAGCCTATCATCTAATCCGTTCTAGACAGTATTTCTAGTGGCGTATCTCATCATGATGCTAAGGATCTCTTGCATAGTATGGCTGCCTCGAAAAACATTGTCTATTGGACTTCAGCGGGGGAACTTGTAAGAAATCAGCAACGTATTCGTCAGTCTAGTATAACAGATCTTTAAGACTATGTTTTGTTGCCCTATAATAATGACGTTCCCAGACCCAAAGCATTGTATTCTTTCTTATTGGGTTTGGCCAAGTTAGGTATCAACAAACGATTGATTCGTAACAAAAAGGTTTTGAGCGATTTGATTGCAATGGAAGATGAGTTATCAAGTGAAGAAACAAGTGATGATGATGATGATGATGATTCAGGATCCAAAGAAAATGAGAATGACACTGGAAATGAAAGTGATTCTGATCAAAGCAGTCAAGAAGATGATGAGGATGATACTCCATTAGAGAGCTGTGTTTATTGTGAAAACAATGATATCAAAGTGCACAGAGTGCTAGAATGTCCCCATTGTATGTAGTGATGGAATCAACGAAACTATGAGTTCAGCTTAATGTCCAATATGTCAACACGATATTCCAGTGGATAAGAACACTGAAAAAGCTGTGATAACCAGATGTCATGCCTGCAGCACTATTCACCATCGTGCTCAAAACAAACACTGTGCCAAAAGTAAGATTTTCGGGAGTTTTCGACCTCCGAAAACGTTAGAGTGACCCGGGGTTTTCAGGAGTTTACAATAAGCACTCACGACGTCGCGTGTCGCTGGCGTTTTCGATTCGAATATCTGTACAAAATAATGAGTACGTTTTCGATGATGCAAACTAAGCGGTTCGAATGTATTCGAGAGTTTGCGATTCTACGACCAAGCCTGAATACTTACCGTCAACTCCCATAAATACAAGGAAATAAATTACAGCCACGATACAAATACTTATTAAATGAATCTCCATACTCCTAGCAACACTAAATTCTTTAAATTTAATCATGCCAAGCATGGATATTTAATTTTGAAAATAACTCGAAAACTTCAGTGAACGGCTGAAACACAGTGCATCATCTTTGAATTTTCGTGTCATACATGAGTATTCCGGTTTGAAAACTCGGCCTCAAACTTTCAGTAAACGCCAGAAGCATAACGCATCACTCTAGAATTTTCGGACACGAAAACTTCGGAATCACATCGTGTCACACGTTAGAATAGCGGTTTGAAAACTCGGCCTCAAACTTCAGTAAACGCCAGAAGCACAACGCATCACTCTAGAATTTTTTGACACGAAAACTTCTGAATCGTATCCTGTCGCACGTGAGTTCAGGTCTGAAAACTTGGTGGTAAAACGGGAGTAAACTCCAGAAACACAGTGCGTCACTCTTGAATTTTCCAATGAGAGACGTTTTTCTCCGGGTGGGTACGGTTCTCCGTTTTCTTACCTCGGCAAAAACCAACACATAAAGCACAAAATTATTTATTATTTACAAATTATTTCGGATTGATGAAAAATAATTTTGGTCGATGTTGAATACTGAAAATCTTGTAACCCCTTTAACTTATGTTGAGAACTCGTCTACTTTAAAACCACCACCTTCCTTTATTCTAGCCCCAACAGCTGATTCTATATCAAGACTGAAACCCCGTCGCTTGAAGTTAAGGAATTACATGGAAGGGGATCCACTAAGTTATAAAAAGCCAATGATACGACGATCTCTTAGGGTTAGGAACCGTAATTTTCCGTATAAATATGAAAAGTGAATTAGTATATATTAACTCTCTGTAAATGTTACTGATATTTTTATGGATCATTAAATGTGCTGTTACATCCCTCTTGTTATTCAAAATACAGAAAAATCTTTCTTGTAATTGGTTTATTGATTTTATGAAAATAAGCTTCGCTTATTTCTCAATAATGATAATGTTGATAATATTGGTGATCAATAAACTATTCAGAAATAAGCTTCGCTTTTAAAGCTATTCTGGACTCCCCGATAACTTCAACGTAAACTCCACACCTCCCCGGTAACTCCCCACATCCCTGGTAACTCCCCACATCCCCGGTAACTCCCCAACTCCCCTAAGGTCTAATTCCATGATGGGGTCGGGTGGTCCACAGCACACAGCACGGGGTCTAATTAGGTGTATAGTATATGCACATCCGCACATCGACCGCACGTGCTAGCCACCACCGCATTCCACCGCACATGCTAGCTACCACCGCATTCCACCGCACGTGCTAGCCACCACCGCATTCCACCGCACGTGCTAGACACCACCGCGTTCCACCGCACGTGCTAGCCACCACCGCATTCCACCGCACGTGCTAGACACCACCGCAAGGTCTAATTCGGTGCAATATATACTACTGACGAAACTAGTCAGAATTAAAACGTTTACAACTACAAACTGTTCTCCGTCGTGCTGCTTTTATAATAAATGAAAAATTAAGAAAAAGTTTTAAAAATTAAAAAAGGTTTTATCTGAGCCTTTGATGCATCGGTACAGCGGTTTCCCAAGTCAAGGTTAAATCACTAAGCGTGAAGGCGCCTGAACATCATTTATATTCTAATTCGCTCCCCGCTCAACCGAATATAAAACATTTATCATGTATTACTAGACAGACTTACAGGAGTGAGTCCACACGAACAGGCGTGCGTGTCTTTATTCAAAGTTCTTATAATAATTACAATTGAATGATAACAAAGAACCCACCAATTACAATGTAATGTTCTAGAAAGACTATGAATACAAATTAATAGAATAAGATTGTCTAGTTAACAATCGTAATAATGGTAAATTACTCGAGCTCTTATAACAATTACAATTAAATAATAATGAAGAACGTTATAATATAGAATTGAGTACAAATTAAATGAATAAGACTGTCGAATTAACAATCGTGGCAATAACAGATTAATGAATTATGCTGTCCAAGCGGAAGCTACAACGATCAGAGCATAGGAATTACGGAAATTTGTCTTTTATTTTTCAAGGGATAGAGCATACCTAGACCTAAAGGCATTTAATGCATATTTTGTTTTATTATTATTATTTTTTATTTTTAAAAAATGACGCAAGAGAACGTTGGACGCGAATGAATATTAATCTCTAAGCTCCTTATATACGCGTCTGTTGGTTAACAGACCGTTAACTCCCTTAACGCAACACATTCCAGCACACTCCGTGCGTATGTTACTTAAACCATGATAAATACATATACACATGACCGATCGAAACCTCTTTGCAATTATTTACAACAGAACACAAAACTTGAATGTCAAATTTCAAAGTTGCATGTTGAATACAAAACTTGAAAGTCGAATTTCCAACACGAATTTTGGCGGGGAAATAATGCCATACTTTAGACCTTGTGGCCAGGCCGATACTAGAAAATTATAAAAGTAAATTAAAACAACAAATAATTGAAACAATATTCATTCAAGATGACGAATGGAACTCTTATAGAATGATTAAAGTATTCAAATTCTATTGTTGTGCCTTTTAAAGGTAATGATGATTTAACGGCTTCATGATCCTTGCAATATTCAACATGTTTATCTAATGACGCTGCAGAAGGAAAGCTGCATAGCCATCTATTAGCCGCCTCGCTCTAATTTTTTGCCCAAAAAATGAGTATACATTTTCGTATTCGTGCCACCTCATATTTCCTTCTTTTTTCTGATGAACCATTCAGTATTCAAAAAACACGATTTGATTCGCTTCAGCGAATTTAATTACTATTATATTTTCAAAACTAACATTTGAAAATATTGTTTTATCTATTTGTTGTTTAATTTTCTTTTATAATTTTCTGCTATCTCTTAAGTCAATATTGTCGTCTAGATGTATTTTAAACGTCATAACTTTTCGGTGGACACTCCGAAGCAATAGCAAACAAGAAAAAGATAATTTCGCGTGATGATCACACACGCTATGCAAATGATTTTTCCCGCAGGGTATGTAAAGAAAATCCAACTGCACATCCACAAATCCGCTCGTCCGCACGGAATGTAGAAAAGGTCCATCCGCACACACATCAGCACAATTCCGTCCTTACTAAACTACTGTACTATTAATGATTTGATAGAACTATAATCCAACTTCAACTTCATAAGGTAAGTCTCACTTAATTCTTTAACTCTACAACATTCGTTTAAAATAATTACTCGTGCCCAGGCCCTTAGGCCGAGGGCACGAGTATAGTTCTGCAGACAGTTTTTTTTTTTTTTTCGCTGTTAGAAATTTTGGCAAGTTCAGACATGTTCCATCAGGTCTGACCGAATTATATTAACTCACAAAGAAAGAAATTCTAATGAAAAAATAAAGAAATTCTTTTTTTTTGTTCTCAAGTAATCTTTCTTTTGCAATTTTATCAGTTATTTTTTAATAAACAATTTTATAAATAATTAAAACGAATCAGAATGCTTCCATGTCGCATCAAAACAGCTAAAAAAATAATTAAAACCAATGCTTCCATGTCGCATCAAAACAGCTAAATAAAACTTAATTTAAGGAAAACCAATTCGTGGAATTGTTAAGAAGAATTATTAGAAGTGAACAAGATCAAAAAGTAGCAAGAAATTCATTGCGAAAGTGAGAATTTTCGAGCTTGTAGACGTACACATATCGAAGTTCGATCACTCGAGTTGAAGAACGATTGTTTAGCGATGTGTATTAACAAAAGCGAAATTTACAAAATATACACATGTATATTCAGGTGTCTATTGTGTATAAATAGACAGCAGTGTCTATTTACAATAATTCATGGAATAAATGTTCATTGTATATTTTTAACAAGTTCTCTACGAACAACGAATTACGGGGAAGACTTGCGTTTCATTCTTTGCGGATAACACGTTAATGAACTGGAGAGGCTTACAATAGACGTCAATTTACATCGGGTGTCTATTCATGTCTATTGTGTCTATGTATGTAATGTCAAACGTGTCTAAAGTGTATATTGTGTATATTTATGTCTAATTATACACAATAGACGTCAATTTACATCGGGTGTCTATTGTGTCTATTGTGTATGTTTATGTCTAATTATACACAATAGACGTCAATTTACATTGGGTGTTTATTTATGTCTATTGCGATGTATGTAATGTCAAACGTGTCTTCAGTGTCTATTATAGTCTTGTAATATAGTATTCCATGACTCTTGCATCGTTTTATTAGCAATATACAGTATTTACGTCACAGAGTATTGCATCGTTTTATCAGCAATATACAGTATTTACGTCACAGAGTATTGCATCGTTCTATCAGCAATATACAGTATTTACGTCACAGAGTATTGCATCGTTTTATCAGCAATATGCAGTATTTACGTCACCACAGGGTATTGCATCGTTTTATCAGCAATATACAGTATTTACGTCACAGAGTATTGCATCGTTTTATGAGCAATATATAGTATTTACGTCACAGAGTATTGCATCGTTCTATCAGCAATATACAGCATTTACGTCACAGAGTATTGCATCGTTTTATCAGCAATATACAGTATTTACGTCACAGAGTATTGCATCGTTGATTCAGCAATATACAGTATTTACGTCTCAGAGTATTGCATCGTTTATTCAGCAACATACAGTATTTATGTCTTAGAGTATTGCATCGTTTTGTCAGCAATATACAGTATTTACGTCTCAGAGTATTGCATCGTTTATTCAGCAATATACAGTATTTATGTCTCAGAGTATTGCATCGTTTTGTCAGCAATATACAGTATTTACGTCTCAGAGTATTGCATCGTTTATTCAGCAATATACAGTATTTACGTCTCAGAGTATTGCATCGTTTTGTCAGCAATATACAGTATTTACGTCAAAGAGTATTGCATCCTTTTTTGTTCATGTTTTGTTAGAAATTTACAGTATTAACACGTTTGACATTACATATAGACAATAGACACAATAGACATGAATAGACACCCGATGTAAATTGACGTCTATTGTGTATAATTAGACATAAATATACACAATATACACTTTAGACACGTTTGACATTACATACATAGAGACAATAGACACAATATACATGAATAGACACCCGATGTAAATTGACGTCTATTGTGTATAATTAGACATAAATATACACAATATACACTTTAGACACGTTTGACATTACATACATAGAGACAATAGACACAATATACATGAATAGACACCCGATGTAAATATTGACGTCTATTGTGTATAATTAGACATAAATATACACAATATACACTTTAGACACGTTTGACATTACATACATAGACAATAGACATTTTTGACGTAACATACACTTAAGCACTATTTACACAATGAAAGTGACTACTACCTTTTAGTTACGTAGTTTGGTAGCGTAAACGTAAATATATGTTTTACACAATAGACATAGTTTTACACTACATTGTAAACTATTGTATATTATGTATATTTACAGTATGCAGAATATACATTCTAGACACTAAGGGTAAATAGTGTATAATTATACACAAAATACTGTAAATATTGTATATTTATACACAATATACACAACATGTATAGAATGTAAATACTGCAATCGCGCACCTCACTCCGAGTTGAAGAACGATTGTTTAGCGATGTGTATTAACAAAAGCGAAAAAAGACAAATATTTCAAAAGGATCTTTTGGTATCTTACCCAAAGGAGACTATTTGGTCACTTTTCAAGTCTAAAAGGATCTCTTTTATGGCTGAACTTTGCGAAATTGAGAGAAACATAACAAAGGGCAAACAACGAATAATGTTCACTCGCTATGGTCCACGCTTCAACTGATTGGAAAATCTGCCGAATTTTGAAAGAAAAAGCGAAAATTTGCAGTATTTTTTCGTGAAAAATTGAAGTAAAGTGCAATTTATTGAAATCTTGTTTATTGAGCTTTTATGCTGATGTAGTTTTTGTGTAATTCTTGTTGATTTTGGAGTATTTTTTGCCGTTAAAGAAGAGGTGGTATGGATGATAGTTTCCTGCCTTTTAGTTGCTGCGAGCGAAGCGAGTAGATTGCTTGGGCTGCCTGTGGTATTATAAGAGCTTAAAGGCAAGTTCGAGATGTCGCAAAGAAACCGTATTGCATATTTTGTGTTGTTTTGTTTCTTGTTTTTTGTTTTGTTTTGTTTTCGGTTTTTAAGAACCTCCGTTCTTGGGCACGAGTAAACCCTGAATTCAGGGTCTAGTTTATCATCAAAACACTTTAGTAAATACAGAAAGCCTGAAGGTTGATGTCGCGATATTTTTGTGTGTATCATTTTATTTGGAACACGCTAATAATTTATGTGTTATTGATTCAATATATGCATGGATGACGAATGGAACTCTCATAGAATGATTAAAGTTTTCAAATTGTTGTGCCTTTTGAAGGTAATGATATGATTTAACGGCTTATGATGCTTACAATATTTAACATGCTTATCTAATGACGCTGCAGAAGGAAAGCTGCATAGCCATCTATTATAAAAGAATCGTTAATTTCTATAGTTGACACCAACCTGAGCGTTTAATTTTAGGTATTTCTAATTTAGCAATAATGATTTGTATCATTATTTGAAATCAATAAAAAGCAAATTCTCTTCATAAGCGGTTGCATTGCTAATTCCTACGGCATGTCGAAATCGAGGAAACTGAGGAAACCAAGGAAACCAAGGAAACTGAGGAAACTGAGGAAACTGAGGAAACTAAGGAAACTGAGGAAACTAAGGAAACTTTTGTATATGTGATTTATTGGATTAGTTGTTTAAGAAAAAATTAACTTACTTTATATCGTCTACAGTTCGCCGAGTGCCGGTGATAAACTTGTGAATGTTGTTTCGGATTCGGCAGTCAGGCGGTACATAAAAATATGCATAAACAATGAGTCCTGAGCATCTTTGATAGAGAATTCGAAAAGAAAGGCTGCCTTGTACATGTTTTTTGTACTCTCATTTGGACTGATTTAACTCCTATAAACAAAGTTGCTATCGTAACCGGTCTTTCCTTAATCTTGTACAACATACATGTGAAATACTGAGCCTTTTTAGTACAGTAAAAAAATAAAGATTGGAAAACAAACTGAAATAACATCCCGAACAAATAATGCACCAAAGAATCAAAGATGAAATAATATCTTTAATAAAATTATTTTGTTTTCCAAAGACAGTCGCTTAAACATTCGTCGCGAACGACTTTGGAGACTGAATCTTCGCTCGAATGCAACTTATAAAAGCTGATTAAAAAATTTTTGTACATTTTGACGATTCAGACTGGCTTTCTACTGTTGGTGATTAAGTTGCATTGTTCTTAACGTTTTCATGTTGTTGTTTTTTCTAGATGAGAGCAGTGTTTTTTGTTCTTGTTTTTTGTTTTCCTTTGAATATGGATTGTTGTTCGGGTGCGTGACAGCAGGTATTAAAATTGGAGCCTAGCTCTGTTGTGGTGGACTCTCACATATTCATGTGTAAAGCCTTGTAAATAAAAATAAATAAATAAACAAGCAGCGTCGTTTCATGATCAATCGACAAAGTTTCTTCAATGGAAGCCTAACTCAAAGATACCATATCTTTAGCAGACGAGTACCTTCAAGCTCATGACATCTTTCAGTTTTCCGTTTTTGTGGTTATTTCCATAGAAAATAGCAGATATTTCGGACGTTTGCACTCCGACTAATAAAGTGAGTTGTCTCAGCGAAATCAAAAACTGTTTTTTCTTGATTTGAGTTTTAGACGGCAGTGAGAATTATTCACAAAAAAGTCTTCTCTACCATCAAAGTCCTTATTTTGCTTTGTTTGCAATTCGATAGGTTATTTAATTGGCTATTTTTTTCCATTTAAACACGTAAACCTGCAATGTGGAGCAGTTCTTTTCGCTCTGGACTAGCAAAGGCGACAGAAAGTTTGTTGACAGTGCAGCTTGGATCGTTCGCTTCTGATTGGACGCACCGTTTTCACTCACTATTGAGTGAAGAGCTCGAGTTTAATACGGATTTCATTCGATGAATTACGTTTTCCCTCATTTTTAGTTTAATAAGCAATTTATAGGTGTTTCCATAGTTTCCTCAGTTTCCTTAGTTTCCTTATTTTCCTTAGTTTCCTCAGTTTCCTCAGTTTCCTCAGTTTGCTAGGTTTCCTCAGTTTCCTCAGTTTCCTCAGTTTGCTCAGTTTGCTCAGTTTGCTCAGTTTGCTCAGTTTGCTCAGTTTGCTCAGTTTCCTCAGTTTCCTCAGTTTCGACCATTTCTACATGCCGTAATTCCTATTGGATGTACTTCTTCTTTTTTAACCAAATACATGGGATTGCCTGAAATTAAAATACCGGGCAGGGCCAAAAGATGGGGGTCGGTCTTTGAAAGAAGTGACATCGGAATTTTGCCCTAACGTTTTTGCCTAACATTATCGCCGTTTTCAAAACTACGCGGCCACCACAGGCAAAATTCACGACGTGCACTTTGCAATAGACTGCCGTCAATCAAACATGTGACGCCATTTACACGCGAAACAAACTTTTCACACTGCAAAATATTCTCAAGTTCTTAACTATTTTTTTTCTTTATTAAACATTACTGTGACAAATTTCGTGAAAAAATATAACTCTTTTTTATATTTTCTATTGAATGAAAGTATTTGAAGTTCAAAATGCAAATTTGTAAAACCATTCAAATGGCTTCTCATCACAAGTATGCACGTTTCCAGACGATCCGTCTCCGCTCGTCTTGACTTCAGTTTTGTAACGAGCTTTTGTTTTGCAGATTACATTGTCTTTTTGAAGACAATCTTTTTTCTTCTTCTTCTTCTTTTTTCAACTTTGGAAAAGCAAAATATTTTAGTCGACCTCACCAAGCTTGAGGCGTGAGTATGAACTTGAATCTCCCACTTGTCAAAGAAGAAAAATTCGGTGTGAAAAGTTTGTTTACATATCGGTTGCTGAGTGAAAGAACGGCACGTTTCACAATAGATACAAAAAGGTCCAGGCATTACGAAAAACTGCGTTTTCTGTCGGAAATGCAAAAAGAAAACCTGTTTTTTGTAATTTTACGCAACACAGGCCCCAACAATACATTACAATGATCAAAGTAGTTTGCAACCTACATCAACACAACCAAAATTGAACATTTCCGCGCTAAATTTCTGAGCCCGAAATTTCTAATTACACAAGTATAGAATGAGCAAAATGGCTTTTTTTAATTTTCTTTACTATCAAAAAAGATATCATTCATCATTTCATTCATTTATTTTCTTGTTGTTACTATTGAAACGCGAAATCTGACGACTTTCCACTCCGCCTTGTGAAGTCGGAGAACAAGTGAAGTATGAATACATGTAATCATAGAAATAGTTTAAAAAGTACTCACTACATCTTCTTGCTCGTCCCATATTTGGTAGAGCAATATTTACATACTCGGTGTCCAGGTCGAGTTCACTATCTATGAATCAAATAAATCTACCCAAACAATTGCGATCAAAAAGACGCTCTTTGCGTTCGAAACGCGTGTAAATGACGGCAGTCTATTGCAAAGTGCAGGTCGTGAATTTTGTCTGTGGTGGCCGCGTAGTTTTGAAAACGGCGGTAATGCACCGCTTGAATCTGTCGAAGTAAAGGAAAAAATTGGATTTCTCGATATTTCGATTGTATTGATTTTTGCAAATTGAGTTTTTCTTTCTAAAGGGCAAATTTTGAGCCTTATTCTATTTTTTTCTGTGGTTTTTGTTTCGTTGGCAAGCAATAGCTCAAGACGATGTCAGATGACCAAGTCAAAACGTGTTGTTTTTAATTTTTTGATTTTCGTCCTTGATGCGCGATTTTTTTGACTCGAAAGTCGTTGATTTTTGTGAATATTCGATGGAGGAATGGTCTATTAACTGACAGCATCACAAATGATCGTGTGCAAGAAGTTTGAGAAATAATTTCATGGACGAGGTTCTCAATGACTGATGCATTTCACAACTACAAAGAAGAAGCTCAAACAAGGAAGAAAGAGCTATTTCCGAGAGACAATCAACGAAATCCATGAGTTAAAATCTAGGTATTTTGTTCATGTTTTGTGGAAATTTGTCCACGGGCGTTGCAAACGCGCATTTTTTGTTTGTCTTTTACTTCTCTTTCTGTTTGCTTGCTTGTTTCATTTTTTAGTTATTTGTCATTTTGCTTTTGAGATTTGGTGTGAAGTTATTGCACTGCATGGTCATTCAAATAGTGATACTTCAGCTTATGTTAGTCCTTCATATGCCAGCTAGTCAGTAATTGGGTAGTAATTCAATTTAATTTCTTAAAGGCCATTGTGCTTCTAGCCGGTAGCATAACAATTTGTTTGTTTCTAAAGATAATGTATCCCTATATAATTTGCCCGTTGTTGTTTGCCAGCACAGGGACTGTCTAGCTGTCTTCAAAAGCAATAATGATCAATATGAAATAATTAAAATGGATTGCATGATTATATCAAACATGGGCATAGGATGTGCCATGGTTGTCACAAGTTTATGTGGAACATAAGCTATCAAATTCCTTTGACACTCAATAATAATCAATTTGAAGTTGGGAAAAGTAATTATGTTTTTACACAAGGCAAGAAATTCATTGACAAATTCAATTGCATTACAGTGATTTTCATATGACTGGGAAAGAAAATAGTTTATTTTAGCTTCAAGTGGCTGATAAAGAACAAAAATAGAAAACAGTGCTAATCTACAGTGTAATATAAATGATGCTCACACGCCAGGCCACAAAAATAGAGGAGTATTTGTTTTTGACAATGACTCATTTATTATGACCTCACTTGTGCAATTACAATCAAAGGAGCATAATACATATAATATGAACAGCTTTTACAGAACATGTTTGCTGATTGTGTATTGTTTGTTGTATAGCAAATCCACTATTGATAACAAAGTTAAAACTGATATTGTATTATAATCAGGTTACCAGTTGCAACCAAGCAAATGAAAGCTGGTGTTGTCATTTTTTGAAATTAGTATACCTTGTGGATACACACTACACTAGTCGTTTCCACTAAGAAAAATAAAATCACATAACTGAGTGGTGAAATTAACAATGCCTTTATAATCAATACTTCTAAGGACAACCTGTAGGATTAAAAATGAAGATAAAATCAATAGGCCTTTTTTATTATTGAATTCTTCAGCTTGTATTTAATAGATAAGCATAACAACTTTACAAACAACTATCTGAATAATGTCAGAATTTAAAAACCTTGTGCAATTATAAAAAATCGAATTGATAATTATTATGCATGCATATTGGTTTCTTTGTTAAAAGCATATTATTGATTAGTCTATTATTATAAATGAAGTTGAATGATCATAAAACAAACAAAAACAAAATCTTTAGCTCAAAATTGAAATTTAGTACTTACAAATTGAAATTACTTTAAAACTAAAACACAAAACGTAGTACAATGTTGATACACAATATATGACCTGGTTTCTTGAAAAATCAATTCACACCACTGAGTAAAAAAAACCTTGACATATACAATCAATAATCTTCATGACAACATTCGGGATTAAAATTAAAGATAAAATCAATAGACCAAGAGGGAGACATTTTTATTCTTCAATTCTTTTCATTTACAAACTGCCTTGCAAATGGTAAACTAGCAGCATTTATAACTCGAAGACAGTGGTAATCTATTCTAATACTAGTTTAAACTAATTTGTAGCTTGGTTTTTGGGGATGGATTTGTTTTTCTTAATGAAATTTTAAGTTGATTTCTGGTGGACGTCAATCATTCCGTTTCCATAGAAATGTGCACGTGCTTGCAAAGGTACCGCGCCCTTCCTCCTTTCATTTGTCAAAGAAAATGTCGTCGTTTCACTAACTTTCTACACGATTATATTTTGCCTTCGATATACCCCCAAAACAACACCGAAGACGACGAATACCTCGTAATTACCGGCGCCGAACCTGCCAGATATTGATGACACACAGATTATCGACAAAGTAGACGAAGAAGTAAGTAAATATTAAGTCTTCGCTGTCAGTTTTCAATGATTTCAATATCTCTATGGAAATGGAATGATTGACGTCCACCAAAACCTTGTTTTGCATTTGAGAGGTTTTACCGAAAACGCGCGTGTACCTGAATGTCACTTAGAACGGCCTGTGTAAACGTATTTTGATTCAAGATACCGAAATCCGCATTTTCGTTGTCAAAGAAAATGGCGCCGACGATAAATTTGATCAACTGAGGCGCACAAGGCATTGTGGCTGACTTAGATTCTTTAAATAACTGTATGATTCTAGAAGAGGCACTGCCTTCACAAATTCTTCAAATCATTCTTTTACAAATACTAATGCAACAACAAATAAGTTAATTGTAGGAGTTAAGTCTTTATTCACATCAAACCTTTTTGGAAATGCTTAAGCTATTGTATTATCAGGCTGGGGAAGGGGTTTTCCGTGATCCGTGATTCGACCTATATTTATGCCGTGATCCGTGAAAAGCAGAAAAAAACATGCCGTGATTCGTGAAATTGAAGTCGGCCGTGACCCGTGATTGGCATATTTTTGTTGCCGTGATTCGTGATTATTATATATACAATTATATGTTGTAAAAAAAAAATTAAAAATCTTGCAAACCTCGTCCTGCTCTCTGGCTATTCCTACTAGCATAAGACAAACAAAAAAACCTTGACCTGACTTGAACCCTGAGATCCTACACGAAAAAACGGATTTGAGAATATGTACACCCCCTAGTAAATACAGAGTAAATCTCATCACCATATTTACGATATATTTGCGAGGAATAGCAAATATAAAGTAAAAATTGGTATTTACTCCCTGTGTAAAGATCTTGCAATGCTGGAGCAAATATAATATTTCCGCTTCCCTTTGCAATGCATCAAATCTCTACGTTTACTACAAATTGGCTCAAAATTTGCATTTAAAGTAAATGTTATATATATTTGCACATATTTGCACTATGTGTATAGCCACATCAAACATCATATTTGCATTTTTAAAGTGACCGTGTGTAGCTGTAAATTTACTCTTACGTATATTTATACCAAATATCAAATTTGCAAAGCGTATAATGTGGACTTCATTGTTCGATACTTGTTCGAGAATTCTGTTCACCATCAAAGATTTTTTTTAATCTACTTTCTTCAAACAACAGCTTTCTTTATCTTCTAAACTGTAATTAAAATAAAAAATACGACAATTCTCGGGATAAACTGGGTATTAGATGAAGGAGTCAGTCAAGGAGATGTGGTTTTTACTACTTTATGTTTTTATTTTTATATGTTACATATACAATACATTTGCCGAAGTACGGCGATAATGAGAAAAAAAAACTGAAATGGAAGTCTGTGCATTGTTCTGCTTATTGAAACAAAATCATAAATATAGCCTAGTTCTGCATGAAAGGAACATTTATGAACGTAGAATTGATATAACTGATGAGATGTGCATTTGTTTCATCGAAAGCAGAGGCTGGTTACTGAGGGTCTCAATGGGGTTAAGCGTCAACGGCCTAAATTTTAACCGTCAAGCGTCAAACGAAAGAAATTTTAACCGTCAAGCGTCAAAAAAGTTAACCGTCAAGGCTGATATTTTCACTTGTCGAACCAAACGTGTATACTAGTATCAATTATTCAAAGACATTACATCTTTAATCGGTTAGTTATAAATGTGACAAACTGGCAATAAACTGTGAAAAAGGTCATTCAACTACATAAGCGAATTTGTGCATCTCGGGTTTAGCTTTCAGCAGATTCCTGGTCAAGGGACGTGCTGGTCGGATATTCTATAATCTCACTGACAAGGTCAATCAGTTCATATGGCACCCGGAGTGAGACTCTCATTCTTGACTCTCATATATCGAATTGGCGGGGATGCTCGTAGGCTCGGAAATCTGGTACCTTTCAGGGTCTCTTAGAGATTTTCAGACACTCAGAATTGAAGATTTTAAAAATCATGTATTGCCAAGCCCTTCTGGATAGAACTTTGCAACTTTTTAGGGATCATTTTCAAAAATTCCGACAAGCACCCCTGTCCTATTCCGGTCGGAATCTGCCCCCACCCCTCGAGATATCACACGCCATGTTTATCAGGTTGCAGGATAGTCTATAAATAGTTGCCCATCGCGAGTGATCTTTCGTCTTTAAAATGAGTATTGATGAATATGAAACTGATTGTGATGATACGGACAGAGATGTCGGAGTATTAGCCTGTCGCGAGGCAACTTCCCCTCCACGAGAAGGCCTGGTACTCAGGCTAATATCGATGAGACTGAGGCTAAGTCTATAATCACACGCTCTGAAAAAATAATGATAATTAAAAAAATTAAAGCAGCGACGCGTTATATGATTGCAAATATATTGTAAATATTATAGTATCCGGATACTAGAGAAAAATCACTTTATTGACGTGAATTCAGTCTGAATTAGCGATTATTTAGAATTTTATTTATAAATTAAGTATTAAAAACTTGCCCTATTAATATTCAACTATGTAACTTAACCGTCAGGTACTATGATTTACTGTCAACCGTCAAAATGCCAGAAAATTAGTCGTCAACCGTCAAAATGACGATTTTTTAGCCGTCAACCGTCAAAGCTACACCCCCATTGAGACCCTCGTTACTGGTGCCATTCCTAAAAATAAATTAGATGAATCATTAGAAAAGGGAAATCACACTTTTATACGTGCCTTTGCAAGCCAATTCACAGGTACTCAATCAAACCAAAAAGATTGATCAAGCCATACATTTGTTTGAAGTCTGTGAAGACAGAACTAAAACTAATTATAAAACGTTTTTATTTTAATTTTACTTACTCACGGCTAAAGCATATATATCAGTGTCTCCACTTTTACTAAATTTAGAACACAAGGACTCTTACAGCTTAAAGATTGGGCAGATAAACGTCTCCACTAATACTGATTGAGAAAACTAGTACTCTTACAGCTGAAAGATCGGACAAATAATTGTCTCCACTTATACTGATTGAGAACACTAGTACTCTTACAGCTGAAAGATCGGACAAACATATGCCCTCACTCTTAATGATTTAGAACACAAGTGCACTTACAGCCGAAAGATTGGAAACGTATATTTACAGCCGCTCCTACAGAAAAAAAACATGTCACTTTATTGGAAGAGAAATTGCTTCCAATGTTAAATATTAGGTCGGTATAAAGTAATCGTTTGACTGTCACGTTTTGTAGTCTGTTATGACCGCGTTTTACAAGTCACGTAAGATATTCACTAAAAACGGCTCCCAAAAAAACCACCATCTTCGCATGATCTAAACTGGGTTCAACCCAAAAATCTAAATTTAGATCTATGGGTCGGACCCAGCTTAGATTATAGTCTAAACCATCTGAAGCGCGACATAGTTCCTTTGTTTTCTTTTCACCAATCAAATCATTAGTTTTGCTTGGTTGTTTCTCGGGGTTGCTCATTTTCGTGCTTGCTTATCAATGAACTACTTAGAAAATGAAATATTATTCCGAGCCGTTAATCTGAAAACTACTTTTATCAGTCACAGTTCTAAATGTTGTGTTTATGTCCCCGTCGATTGTGGCTAGAAAAGTTACGCGAAATCTGAAATCAGGCAAAACCTTGCAACACAGCCTGTATAAAACTACAACAAACCAACACGAAATGTTGTTCAACGAAACGCCATCTCAACTAACATCACATCTGTTACTGTTACCGCAATAAGATGTAGTTTGATTGACATCTTAATCCCTTATCGTTGATTACGTAGAGATTAACTTAATTCTTTAGCTTCCTATTTGATTAGTAGTATAGAATAACATTGACTAGCGAACACAACTGTGACTTATAGAGTGAACTGATTCCAGGATTATTATTATTGTTTTTTAATGGAACATTGACCCGCCAACGTTGGTAAGTCGTCTATTATATTGTATTTAACCTTAATTTGATTCTATTATATGTATCCATTTTACAAATCATTTTGTTAATCGTTTAAGTTGTGAACAAGATTGTAACTTAGACTAATATCGAATCAATTGTAATTATTTTAGTTGACCAAATCAAACCGAATCAATCAGATCAGACTATTAAACGAAATCTGAAGTAAAATAAAGGATTTGCGTGCTCAACTGGTGGTACAGTTTGTGAAAAACAATCGAGAATCCTCACAGTCAACAACGAGGGAATCCACCCACAGATACGTCAAAGTGTTTCTACAGTCATCAGTGATTCTGTCTTCTTAGTTTACCAAGTAAAACCCTGCCCTTTTATGTGAATAATTCATGTTATGTAGTACACGCTTAAAATGCTTGAACCAGAGAAACAAACTGAACAGGAAGGCAAGACTTCAAAACTATGCGAAACACGATCGGAATGTCGCACAAGATCTCGTACGCTAAAGGGTCTTGCAATGGATCTAGAAATAGCAAAGAAGAAGAAAACCAAAGCAGAGAACGACCTTAAGAAACGAATACAGGACTCTTATGAACTAATGAGAACTCCTTCAGACCTTGTAAAGCTCACCGCTAGCATAGACGGTTTGGAAATGGAGATGGCTAGAGTCAGAAGTGTACACGATCACGCGCTTGACCTAATGATAGCAAATACCGATGATGGAGATAACAATGAAGACGACGCGTTTACAACGCTGTGGGAGTCCTCACTAGAGTGCTTGGCCGATTTAAAGACGAAAAGAGAAGAACTAGCGCTCGAACGATCGGAGCTGTTATCACAGAGATCTAAAAGAAGCAGTCGATCATCGAGAACGTCGAGATCAAAGTCCCTTTCAACAAGGTCCCTTTCGACCGCAAAACAAGCTAGCATCGAAGCCGCGAAGTTGAAGGAAAAAATGAAGACCTTGCAGAGAAAACAGGAGATCGAAAGGAAACAAGACGAATTGAAACGACAACAAAGGGAATTACAACGCCTAGAAGAAGAAGAGGAGCTCCAAGGAGAGCTAAATGCTGCAGAAGCTATCAAGGGTTTGCTTAGCGAAGACATTGATCGGGACGAGAAGCCTGTGGCGACGAAAGAAGAGACGACCAACCCGAAAGAGATACAAGACCCGTTTGATATCTCCCAGCTTAGTCGATACTCGCCCGGTGAGCGTGACTTGTCAAAGGTCAATAATCCCGTCGTCAAGGACGTCACACCACCCTTCGAGATTGAAGACACAGGAAGCCCAACTGAAATACTACAACCCAGCGTCCCACTGAAGACAGGAAGCCCAACCGAAATACAACAGTCCCTACTCAACAGAGGAAGCCCTAATCAGCTCGAGAAAAATAGAAGAGACTTAGAAGCAACTCTAGATGAGGACAGATTGACAGGCGGACAAGCGATACCTGAGCCAGTACGAAGCCTACGTGTGAGTGGGTTCACCGACCCAGCCATTCCCCAACGCATAATAAGCTCCACTCCAGCGACACCCTACACCACGCCTCAACTTGATATTTCCTGGCAACTCCAGTCCATTCAAAGAGAAAGCACAGAGATCCAAAGGCAGCAGGTCCATCTGTTGAAACGCCTTATGCTTCCAGCGCCGAAACCACCAATCTTTGAAGGCGATATACTAGAATTCCCAAAGTGAGAGAGTGCTTTTGACGCTCTAATTGAAGAAGATGGGGACTCAAGCCGTAAACTCTACTACCTCGGCCAGTATACAGGGGGAGCAGCCCAAAGAACAATAAACGGCCTACTTGGACTTCGAACGGAAGATGCGTACACCCGTGCCAGAAAGATGTTGAAGGAACGCTTCGGCAACCCTTACAGAATTTATGAGGAGTACCGTAAAAAACTTTTCAGCTGGCCAACTTGCAAATCAGGTAAAGACCTACAAGAGTTAAGTGACTTTCTCGCGATGACGCAGGAAACCATGAAGACCGTTGGCTACTTGAGAGAATTAAACAGCCTGACCTTTATTCGGCAGCTAGCAACTCGACTCCCAGCTTATTACTGCAACAAATGGAGGGTGAGCGCCAAGAGAATAGAAGATGAGATGGGAGAGTACACGTTCAACGACCTCGTGGAATTTGTACAGAATGCGGCCTCTGACGCAACACATCCAGTTTTCTCTTTAGAATCATTGTCAGCCACGAGAAGAGAACTAGAGACAGGCAAAGAAAGGAGCGGTTACTTTGCTATGCGGAACACCCAAAGAAATGAAGCTAAACGTTCACAAGGGTCGACCTTCGCAACTTCTGTTTCGAGTCAAGACACCACAAGGGAAAAGCTGGACAACTCGTATGTGCGCAAGTGCCCACTCTGTGATAAGCCTCATGAACTTGAACAATGCAAAACATTCCTCGGTAAGACACCGCACGAAAGAGTAGAAGTCTGTAAGTCGAAGGGCGTCTGTTTCTCATGCTTAACGAAAGGACACATGGCAAGACGCTGTAGGAAAAGGACTGAGTGTGAAGTTTGCAAGAAATCACATGCAACACTGCTCCACTTCGATACACAAGCCGACGTGAACCAACCATCGCAAGAGACAGCGAAGGCAAACAGCAATTGCGTGAGCACCTGCCACTTGAATGACTGTAACCATACTAGAACCTCAATGATAGTTCAGGTATGGATACAACACGAAGACAACCCAAGTCTCAAGGTCGAGACGTACGCAGTTCTCGACGACCAGAGCGACACATGCTTTGTCACAAACGAGATCTGTTCCCAGCTAAGCTTGTCCGGCCCTGAAATTATCCTAAAGCTTGGTACGATGCATTCAGTGGAAAACGTCCTAACAAGGAAAATTGAAGGACTGGTCATTTCTCGTTGTGACGGAGAATTGAACATACCCCTCCCTAGAGCCTACTCAAGGGAGCAAATACCCGTTCGACGAGAACAGATTCCAACCCCAGAAACTGCCTCGAGTTGGAAGCATCTTCATAGAATCTCCGACAAAATTCAGCCTTACCGCAAGGACCTCGCCGTGGGAATCTTGATAGGGAATAACTGCCCACAGGCCATAAAGCCACGGGATGTCATCCCAGGAAAGTCCAAGGATCCCTACGCCATCAGGACAACATTGGGATGGGGAATCATCGGTGCTGCCCCTCCACAGGGAACGCTAGCAGATGAAAATATGAAGTGTTGCCATCGCACTACAACCACCGAAGCGTCACCCCATCAATCCTCGACCGACAAGTTAATTGCTGTAAGACAATACAAGGAAGTTCTAACACCAGGTGCAATAAGAACACTGCTCGAGCGAGATTTCAGTGACGGACAAGCAAACGGAAAGCCCCTGTCTCAAGAAGATCAAAGGTTCCTGAAGACTATGAAGGAAGGCATCCATCTCACAGACGACCAACACTACGAAAAACCACTCTCGTTACGTGATGAGAATATAGTTCTCCCATGCAATCGCAAGCAAGCAGAGATACGGTTAGAGCAACTGAAGAGAAGATTTCAGCGCGATCCTCAATATCAGCAAGACTACACCACCTTCGTGGAGGACATGCTAACCAAGGGCTACGCCGAAAAAGCACCCCCCGATGCAAGACACACCTGGTACATTCCACATCACGGCGTGTATCACGCAAAGAAACCCGGCAAGATCAGAGTCGTTTTCGACTGCTCCGCAGAGTCTAATGGACAATCATTGAATAGTAACCTGCTACAAGGCCCCGACTTATCAAATTCATTACTCGGAGTGCTGTGCCGCTTCCGACAAGAGCCCATCGCTGTCGCTTGTGATATTGAAGGGATGTTTCACCAGGTACGGGTGAACACAGAACACCGAGACCTTCTGCGCTTCCTGTGGTGGGAGGGAGGAAAGGTCAACAAAGACCCACAAGAGTACAGAATGACAGTTCACCTCTTCGGCGCAACATCGTCACCGGGATGCGCTAACCTAGCGCTCAAAACGACCGCAGATGACAATGAAACCGACCTCGGAGCTGACTCTGCCAACTTTCTCCGAAGGAATTTCTATGTAGACGACGGCTTGAAGTCCGTAAGAAGGCCAGAAGAAGCAATCGAACTGGTAAAGAAAGCAAGAGAAATGTGCAGAAGAGGTGGCTTCCGTCTTCATAAGTTCATGTCCAACTCAAAAACGGTCATCGAATCCATACCCGAAGAAGACAGAGCAAGTGGAATAAAGAACATCGACCTTGACAAGCAACCTCTCCCTCTAGAACGTGTTCTTGGTGTAGAATGGTGTATCGAAAACGACAGTTTGCAGTTCCGCATCACACTTAAAGACAAGCCACTGACGAGACGAGGAATACTGGCAACTGTCAGCTCCATCTACGACCCCCTAGGCTTAGCTGCACCACTCCTGCTCCATGGCAAAAGAATCCTACAGCTCTTATGTAAAGAAAACGCCGGATGGGACGACCCTATACCACCAGAACTGAGAAGTAGATGGGAGAAATGGAGAGCCGAAATTCCCCTTCTAGAAGAGCTAAATGTGCCTCGCTGCTTCCGCCCAACAGATTTTGGTGAGCTTAAAACCGCAGAACTCCATCACTTCTCTGACGCATGCAACGAAGGGTATGGGCAGTGCTCCTATCTCCGTATTGTAGACGAAAAGGACAGAATCCACTGCTCCCTGGTCATGGGAAAAGCACGGGTTACCCCCTTGAAGCCGACCACGATTCCAAGACTAGAACTTGCTGCAGCTGTAGTCTCAGTAAAGGCTAGCGAAGCTCTGTCCCAGGAACTAGAGTACGAGCCAATGCACGAGACCTTCTGGACAGATAGTATGGTGGTGAAGGCCTACATACAGAATGAGGCGCGGCGATTCCACACCTTTGTCGCTAACCGAGTTCAGCAGATAAGGGAACATACAAGTCCGGACCAGTGGGTCTACGTAGCGAGTGAAGATAATCCCGCCGACGATGCTTCGAGAGGCCTAAGTGTAAAGCAGCTGACCCAGAATTCCAGATGGATACACGGTCTACGATTTCTCTGGGAGCCTCGAGAGACATGGAGCATGCCCGAAAAGGGGGAAGTCACACCCCTGTCCCCAGACGACAAAGAAGTGAAGAGGGTCTGCGCTCTATCGTCCACATCTACTCTAGCGATTATTCAAGCTACTCTCCTAGAAAGATTGAGCTACTTTTCTGAATGGTTTCGTGCCATAAGAGCAGTCGCTAACTGTCTCCGTTATCTGAGAATCCTCAGATCCAGAGTAAGCACGAAGAAAGCAGGGGCCCAACTTCAGAGTTCGAATGTCAAACAGCAAAGAATCAGCGTAGAGGAGCTAAAGAATGCTGAGGCCACGATCATCATGGAGCTACAGAGAGAGGTGTTTGCTGAAGAAATAAAGGTACTGAGATCTAGCAGTCCAGGAGAGTTCAAGAGAGGAGAAGTTAAAGATCGTAACAGAGAAATAAAGAAAGTAAGCCAGCTGTACCGACTCGATCCCTTTCTCGATCAAAGAGGTGTTCTTCGAGTCGGAGGACGACTTCGCCACTCCAGCATGCCCGACGATCTCAAGCATCCGATTATTCTACCAAGGAAGAGTAACATAACAGAGTTGGTAATAAAACATTACCATAACAAGTGTAACCACCAAGGAAGAGGTATGACGATCAACGAGTTGCGTTCTTCTGGATTCTGGATCATCGGGTGTACATCAGCTGTTTCTGAGATGATACACAATTGTTGCCTTTGTAGAAAGACAAGATCGGATGTCCAAAACCAGAAAATGGCTGACCTTCCACCAGACCGCCTTCAAGATTCACCACCATTCACGTACTGTGGGGTAGACTGCTTTGGACCCTGGCACGTCAAGGTAGGACGTAAGGACATCAAGAGATATGGTGTGCTCTTCACCTGCATGACCTCCAGAGCCATACATCTTGAAGTGGCCCATTCTCTTGAAGCAGACTCGTTTATCAACGCTTTACGTCGCTTCATCTGCAGACGAGGACCAGTGCGTCAAATCCGGAGCGATCAAGGCACAAACTTCATTGGCGCAAGTAACGAGCTCAAGAAAGCTTTATCCGAGATGAACCAACAACAGGTGGCCACAGAGTTGCTCAAACTCAATTGTGACTGGGTCGAGACTAAATTTAATGTTCCATCAGCCAGTCACATGGGTGGAGTCTGGGAGCGACAAATCAAGACCGTCCGCAGCGTGCTGACAGTTCTACTGCACAAAAACGGTGGCCAGCTGAACGACGAAGGCCTTGCTACATTACAACAGACAACCTGACCTCTGCAGACTCCTTGGAGCCACTAACACCAAACCACCTTGTAACAATGAAGACTAAGATAGTCCTTCCCCCTCCAGGTGTCTTCGAGAGTGCAGACGGCTATTCAAGAAAGATGTGGCGCAGAGTTCAACACCTGAGTAACGAATTCTGGACACGTTGGAAAAAGGAGTTCTTACAATCTCTCCAACAAAGAAGCAAGTGGTCACGAACAAGAAGGAACATCCAATCTGGCGACATAGTTATCGTCAAGGAAGAAGACATCCCTCGTAACGTATGGAAACTCGGCCGAGTCACAGATGCCTACAAAGACGACGACGGCTTAGTGCGCAAAGTGAAACTTCTTGTCGGCGACCGCAACCTGGCAAAAGATGGAAGAAGGACGAGGAATCTAACTACTCTCGAAAGGCCTATCCACAAGCTTGTACTTCTCCAGAGAGGTGACAGCAGTGACGAAAGACCGGGAATCCCCGTCGAGGAGCCTTAAAACAGAAAAGAGCAAGCTGAGGAACGCTACGTTCACAGCAAGAGCCAAACAAGTAAGCTGAGGAGTGCGACACTCACAGCACAAGGACAGAGAACATAGCTGAGGAGTGAGATGCTCACAGCGTAAAGAAACAGAATGAACAATAACGAACATTGTATCACGTATAGCATATTTTAGTCATAATAAGTCCATTTATTTCATATTTTGATTCGTAAATTGTTGACAATTTAGGGGAGCCATGTTACTGTTACCGCAATAAGATGTAGTTTGATTGACATCTTAATCCCTTATCGTTGATTACGTAGAGATTAACTTAATTCTTTAGCTTCCTATTTGATTAGTAGTATAGAATAACATTGACTAACACAACTGTGACTTATAGAGTGAACTGATTCCAGGATTATTATTATTGTTTTTTAATGGAACATTGACCCGCCAACGTTGGTAAGTCGTCTATTATATTGTATTTAACCTTAATTTGATTCTATTATATGTATCCATTTTACAAATCATTTTGTTAATCGTTTAAGTTGTGAACAAGATTGTAACTTAGACTAATATCGAATCAATTGTAATTATTTTAGTTGACCAAATCAAACCGAATCAATCAGATCAGACTATTAAACGAAATCTGAAGTAAAATAAAGGATTTGCGTGCTCAACTGGTGGTACAGTTTGTGAAAAACAATCGAGAATCCTCACAACATCAAAGAAGACATACTTATAGTCTCAACAACTAGAAAACGATAAGAGCGTCTATGATTAACCCTTTTGTTAAAGCAAGCGACTTGCACGCTGATATTAAATGCATAGAATGCGATGATCTAGCTATTTATATCACACGCTGTCATGATCGTGGCTCACATCAAATATAATATCATGTCTTAAACATTGTGTAACGATAACGAGTCATCAAATATTTTATATAAAGTATCGCAACACACTCAATGGAATAGTGTGATGCAAATATCTAATAAATATTTACGATCATTTCATTCAATCGATTGTTATATAGAGCTGAATGCACTGCACGAAAAAATGGATTTACATCATCAGTAAATGGTTTGCAAAGGTTGAGTGAATACCGAATTTGCGCACAATTGATTACCTTTGCAGGCAAGAAAAGGTGTAAATTTTCTATACCTTTGCATAGTTGTCAAAGGTGGTGAAGACCTTTTTCGCTATTGCATTTGTAACCATTGCAAATGTTGAGCAAAGTTGTATATTTACTTGATATATGACCCTGTGCAAATATGATAGCAAATTCGATTTTTGCTCATTTTTACACAATGTGTTAACATTTTGTAAACCTGAACATTTGTAATGGTTGTAAAACAGACGGAAATATGTGCAAATATGAAGTTTGCAATGTTTTGCTTGACTATGTAAATAGTTGTGAACACCAAATTCATTATATCTTTACACAATGTGTTAACATTTTGTAAACCTGAACATTTGTAATGGTTGTAAAACAGACGCAAGTATGTGCAAATATGAAGTTTGCAATGTTTTGCTTGACCATGTAAATTGTGTCCAATACCAAATTTACTACCGATTTGCTAACACACCAAATTGATAATGATTGTAATCATTTACCCGTTACAAATGATATGGAAAAATTATAATATATGGTTATTTAAAAATGCAAAAGAACAGTGCCACAACATGTCATGCTAAAACAATTTTATTTCATTTTTAACAGCTGGTATTTATACAATAATAAATAAAATGTATATAATATACATCAACTTGAATCAAAATATTATTTGACAACTGGAACAATATTTACATATTTTTAAAGTATTCTATTTTAAAAAACAAACATATAGTAAGATGTAATAAAAAATTGCATACACTCAAAATGTGTAGAATAATATTATACTTTTCAGGTTTTTGAAAACCGCCATCTCAAAAAAGGGTTAATGCCGCCAATGATAAAAATAGACTTGAATGATGTGAAACTTATCTTTTTGAAAAGCCCTGACTATTCTGAACCTATTTCAGTTTGTTGAAAGCTATTCTGATGAATATTTTCAAAATTATCAAACTTTTTCTATTTTCATCATTCACTTATAGCGGAGCTCCGCGCGGGCCGAAGGCCCGCGCAAGCGGAGCACCATAATTAAGAAAATATGGTAAACCATCGAGCTCATTTCAGATCGACCACAGGAAGCCCGGAATTCCAAATTCCGTACAACGTCCGGCGTCCGTCCGTGTACTGCCGCGCAAAGTCGCTGACCCGTTTCAGTGGGCGCAAAACAATCAATTTTTTTGCAGTTTACTGACATTTTTTTACAAAATGTATTTCTGCATTGGACAAAGAGTATGAAAATTGTAAAGCTAAGCTGACGGCTTGAAGAGGTTTGACTGCGAAGGGGATACAAAGGCCGCGGCGTGAAAAAGAAAAATATCTACGATTCATTGATGGAAAGCTTCAAAATATTCAGTGCACTGACAAAATGGCTAAAATTCGCTCTGGCGCTGTTTTTAACTATTCAAATGTGAAGTCATGCAGAGCTGTTAAAATTTTATTTGATACTTCATTCAATAGTTATTCAAAGCTGAAGATTTTACAAGTTGTATTTTCTGGAAGAGTTTATTTGACGGCAAGTTTGTCAGATGGTAGTAAAAAAGGCCGTATTCTTCGTGTATTCTTTTTCAATCATTACTGATGGACTTATCTACTTTTAAAAGTAAAATCAACGGCGACAAAACGTTCATGAAAACAAAACAAATATGCGCTGCATTTGCAGCAATTCAAAACAGATAAAAAACAAGACCTCGCGAAGACGACTCACGAGGATAACTTCACACTGTTCATTCATCAATTTTTTTACAAGCAATTCATAACACGGAGAGCTTTAGGATCAATACAGATTTATCAACTATTCACAACAAAAACATTTTCATACAAGATGTTTGTCAACAAAGTAGGACTGCCAGTTCAGGGAAGGAATGAAAATGCAATTTTTAGCACAATGTGTGATCGACCAACACAAGCTTGCCATCGCCGTTCAGTTGAACTGTGTGAACCTTTTAGAGGCGGTGAAAATGTTTTTTGCCAATTTTAAAAATTCTAAAAACATGAACAAGCTTATTGCAATCAGAACTGAGGACGAAAAGTTCAGTGGAAAAGTGACAGTACAGGACAACAAACGTGGCGCCGGTATGTTTACCTTTTTTGACGATCTTTAATGAATTTCTTTTTTATACCATTCACATGAAAGCAGTTTGCAATAATTATATTTACTTGTTTTTGTAAGATATTTCTCAATCGTTGAGATCTTTATGTGTGTATTTTTAATTTAATTCTTGTAATTTTTTGATTTGTTATTGAATTGCAAAAACGCTTGTATGAATTTGTCATTGTACTCATCTGCAAGTTAAAATTTCAAAAGTTCATACTAGCTATTTTTTAACAATTGATAATTAAAAATCCACAACCGTTTTAGATAGCTAAATTACCAATAATTAATTCAAGTGAAACTGTTGTCGATTTTTAAAGCGAGAGTAAAGCGAGAAGAGCGCGGGGATTTGTTTACAACTCAAAGAAGCCATATTATCGGAGCACCGCGCGGGCCGAAGGCCCGCGCAAGCGGAGCACCATAATTAAGAAAATATGGTAAACCATCGAGCTGAGTTTTCGTCGACCGACACAGGAAGCCCGCGCGTCCGTAATACGTACATACGTATGCCCATAAGCGCGAGGTCGCTGACCATTTTTAGTGGGCGCCAAAACTTTGACAAAATTTACAAACCTCCACACATCAAAATTCACAATCAATTTTTACAGTTTACTGACTGAAACTTTCTACAAATGTATTTCTAAAATGGACAAAAAGAAAACAAGAAAATAGTCAAGCTAAGCTGCCGGCTGAGAAAGAGAAACAAAGACGCGTACGCCGAATTTGCAAAAAGAAAACGAACTACCTAACGATTCAACGAAGAAAAGCTTCAAAATATTTACACTGACAAGTCCCGTGCCGATGTTTTTAACTAGTCAAAATTAATTTGAAGTCATGAAGAGCTGTTAAAATTTTATTTGGTGCTTAAAAGTCATTCAAAGTTGGAGATTCTACAAATTATATTTTCTGGAAGAGTTTATTTTGCAAGTTTGCAAGATGCTGGTAAACAAGACAGTATTCTTCGGGTTCGTGGATTCTTCGTGGTGTTTTTCAATCATTACTCATCGACTAGTCTACTCTTAAAAGTAAAATCGACGGCGACCAAAAGTTCATAAAAAATGTGCATTTGCAGCTATTCAAAAGAGGTGAAAAGCAAAATGAACACGCGATCATGAAGATGACTTCACTCTGTTCATTCATCAATTTTTACGGCCAATCTATAAACACGGAGAACTTTAGGATCAATGCAGATTTATCAACTATACACAGTGAAAAATAACTTTTCATACACGATGCATGTCAACAAAGTAGAACTGCCATTTCAGGGAGTGGATGGAAATGCAAATTTAGCACAATGTGTCATCGAGCAACTCGAACTAGCCATACTACGCCGGCCGTTCTGTTGAACTGTGCAAAGCTTTTAGAGGCAGTGAAAATGTTTTTTTCACTTTTAAAATCCTGAAAAAAGAACAAGCTTATTAAAATCAAAATGGAGGACGAAAATTTCAGTGGAAAAGTGACAGAATAGGACAAGAAACGTGGCGCCGGTATGTTTACATTTTTTGCCGATCTTACTTTATAAATTAATTTCTTTTTTACCACCAACATATAAGCAGTTTGCAATAATTCCTGCAAACTATTTACTTCTATTTCCATCGCTGAGATCTTTATGTGTTTTTGTTGTTGTTTTTAATTTGAGTTTTGTAATTCTTAGATTTGTTACTGAATTGCAATAAAACGTTTGTATTCGTCAGTTTACTCAGCTATTTTTTAAACGAGTTACGCAGTATTCACATTTGATAAATAAAAATGCACAGCCGTTTTAGATAGCTAGATTACCATAAGTTAATTATTACACATTTCACCAGAAAAGTGAAGTTTTCGACGATTTTTATAACATTTTTCAAGCCTAAAAGAGCGTAATAAAGCGAGCTAATCGCACGGTGATTTGTTTACAACTCAAAGAGGCCATGTTTGCGCTTTTCTAACTTCTCATTGGACACTAAATTATAATTGACAAGTACGATTTCTACCATGATAACAATATAAAGGAAGCCAGTTGACTGTTACTAACAAAATACGGTCGGATATTTTTCGCATTTTTGTGCATATTTCTTGCGTATGATTAAGGTAATTCTGTAGAAATAAAACTGCCCGATGAAATTTTTTTATACTCGTTCTAACAAACAATTTTGAGAAACGCTTTCAGAAAATACAATAAAAAAGGGGGGTCACCGACTTCTTTGTTTGCGCAATATGACGTCAAAGTTCATGCATTTTAGGGACTTGAGAACGTAAAGAAAGAAGATCAAACATCGAAAAGAAACGGAACAAAAACACAGTAATTTGTTTTTTAAGAGCAAAATTCGCGTTTTGTTCAAATTTCTGCACTTTATTTTATTTAAAAAATATGAACAGATGTATAAAAAATATGTGATCTTGAAGAAATTGACGAAATACCAACGTGCGCACGAGCTGCTAATTGATTCGAAAAAGTCCTAAGCGAAAAGTATTTTGGAAATTTCTCAAAAGTTAGCCCGATGACCTATGCTCAATTTTAGATATATTTGATTTTATGTTATAAAAAATAATTTTATCAAATAAAAAACATAGGTCTCCGTGCTAGTTTGCGAAATATTGCAAAAAATGTCGTCATTTTATTGTCAAAAAACAGCTTTTCCGAGAGAGGACTGGGTCGAGTTTCAAAATTATCGCGTTTTCTCGCTCGAAAATGTCGCAATTCTTCTAATTTTTTATTCAAAGTAATTTACAAACATAATTTGACTAGATTACATGATAAAAGTCCTGAAACGAAAAAACTTGAAACATGCGCAGAACTATGCGCAGTGCAAAACTACGGAATTACCTTAAATGTTGTCGCATCCATAAAGAATTGAAATTTGAATGTATGATTTGATTTTTTGATCATGAAAAGAAAAACAGCAAAAAAAAAAGAGAAAATTATCCCTTCTTATTTTCCGTTCATGATTAATGGAATGGATTTAGTCATTCATTAATTCATTTATTTGTTTGCTTTTTATATATAGTCATTTTGGATTGATAAATTGATTGATCAACAATTTTGATACATGTAATTGGTAGTGAATGAATGAATCAATGAATGAATAAATGATTGAATGAATAATTCATTTCATTAAATCGGAGCTCCGCTATTAGGTTTACCTAATTTTTATATTAGTGCTTTTCTAACTTCTCTTTGGACAATCAATTTTAATTGACAAGTGCTATTTTTACCTTACATAACAACATAACCTTATGGAAAAGGAAGCCAAAAATACGGTCGGATATTTTTCGCATGTTTGTGCATATTTCTTGGGTATAATAAAATGTTGTCGCATGCATAAATATTTGAATATTTCAATTGATGATATGGTTATTTGATCATGAGAAACCAACATAGCAAAAAAAAAAAAAAAAAAAAAAAAAAAAAAAAAAAAAAAGGGAGAGAGAAAATTATCCCTCACTTCTCACTTTTTTTTCCTATGTTATTTTCTTTTCATGATTATTTGAATTGATACATTAATTAATTAATTTATTTGTTTGTTTACTTTTTTATCTATAATCATTTTTGATTGATTGATTGTCAACAATTTGATAATTGGTAGTGAATGAACAAATGAATGAATGAATGATTGAGTGAATAATTCATTTCATTAAATTGGAGCTCCGCTATTAGGTTTACCTAATTTTTATATTACAGCATCTGTAAACCCAGTGTGCTAAAAACTGCTTTTTCTGGATATTTCATTGAAAATAGACCCAAACTCAGTTCAAAAGCACTTATCTGAATGTTTGAGACTCCCCGATACAGAATCTTTGATTTTTGTTGACATTGACCCAGCCCCACCCCTCCCATCTCAAAAAAGGGGTTAATGCCGCCAATGATAAAAATGGACTTGAATGATGTGAAACTTATATTTTTGAAAAGCCCTGACTATTCTGAACTTATTTTAGTTTGTTGAAAGCTATTCTGATGAATATTTTTAACATTATCAAACTTTTTCTATTTTCATCATTCACTTATATAGCATCTGTAAACCCAGTGTGTTAAAAACTGCTTTTTCTGGATATTTCATTGAAAATAGACCCAAACTCAGTTCAAAAGCACTTATCTGAATGTTTGAGACTCCCCGATACAGAATTTTTGATTTTTGTTGACATTGACCCAGCCCCACCCCTCCCATCTCAAAAAAGGGGTGAATGCCGCCAATGATAAAAATGGACTTGAATGATGTGAAACTTATCTTTTTGAAAAGCCCTGACTATTCTGAACTTATTTCAGTATGTAGAAAGCTATTTTGATGAATATTTTCAAAATTATCAAACTTTTTCTATTTTCATCATTCACTTATGTAGCATCTGTAAACCCAGTGTGCTAAAACTGCTTTTTCTTGATATTTCATTGAAAATAGACCCAAACTCAGTTCAAAAGCACTTTTCTGAATGTTTGAGACTCCCCGATACAGAATTTTTGTTGAAATAACTGAATGGGTTGAAATAACTGAATAAGTTGAAATAACTGAATGGGTTGAAATAGCTCAATGGGGTGAAATAACTGAATAAGTTGAAATAACTGAATGGGGTGAAATAACTGAATGGGGTGAAATAACTTAATGGGTTGAAATAACTGAATAAGTTGAAATAACTGAATGGGATGAAATAACTGAATGGGGTGAAATAACTGAATGGGTTGAAATAACTGAATGGGGTGAAATAACTGAATGGGGTGAAATAACTGAATAAGTTGAAATAACTGAATGGGGTGAAATAACTGAATGGGGTGAAATAACTTAATGGGTTGAAATAACTGAATAAGTTGAAATAACTGGATGGGTTGAAATAACTGAATGGGGTGAAATAACTTAATGGGGTGAAATAACTGAATGGGTTGAAATAACTGAATAAGGTGAAATAACTGAATGGGTTGAATCGGAAAGAACTGAATAAGGTGAAATAACTAAATGGGTTGAAATAACTGAATGGGTTGAAATAACTGAATGGGTTGAAATAACTGAATGGATTGAAATAACTCAATGGGTTGAAATAACTGAATAAGTTGAAATAACTGAATAAGGTGAAATAACTGAATGGGTTGAATTGGAAAGAACTGAATAAGGTGAAATAACTAAATGGGTTGAAATAACTGAATGGGTTGAAATAACTGAATGGGTTGAAATAACTGAATGGGTTGAAATAACTTAATGGGTTGAAATAACTGAATGGGTTGAAATAACTGAATGGGTTGAAATAACTGAATAAGTTGAAATAACTGAATGGGTTGAAATAACTGAATGGGGTGAAATAACTTAATGGGTTGAAATAACTGAATAAGTTAAAATAACTGAATGGGGTGAAATAACTTAATGGGGTGAAATAACTGAATAAGGTGAAATAACTGAATAAGTTGAAATTACTGAATAAGTTGAAATAACTGAATGAGTTGAAATAAGTCGCTATTGGGCGAAGTAACTGGATGGGGTGAAATAACTCAGAAGAGAGTCAAATTATTGGAATACATGGAAATATGTGTACAGAGTCAAATCATTGGATAGAGTAAAATAGCTGAATGGGGTGAATATTAGCTATTTTGTAACCATAAATGACTAAGGCAGTGAATTTTCAATGTGGACACTTATGTGTATTCAGGGAATTGTGTTGTTTATACACTGAGGTGACTAGCTAGAATAAACTAGTCATACTGTCTGCAATAGGGAGTTATTACTATTTAAGGTAGTACCGGACCCTTGCTACTGCGCATTCAGCGCGCGCATGTGGATCTGAATAAAATTTCCTGCGCAGCTAAATTGAAACCGTACGTTAAAGGCAAAATTTGGCCATTTGCGGACTTTTCACTCAAAATTAACTTTGAAACGCTTTATATGGACCTAAATGGAAATTAGTGCCCATGCTTTCCCCGCAAAAACATCGAAATTACAACAATTTTCGCGCGTTTTTAGCTTATAGCTCCAGAAATAACACGGGGACCCCCATTTTTTTCTTTTTCATTCGATTCTGCATATTTTATTCTTTAGATAAAGAGAGAAAAAAAAGAAGTTCATTTACCAATTTTCTCAAATTTCACCATTTTTACTTCCGCACGAACATATAATTTGCCCGAATACAAAGAATGTTGCTCTCTACAATTTATTTTTTACACTACTTATAAAATATTGGAAGAATTTTTTATTTTGATATGTTTTCTAAACTTAATACCTATATTTTGGAACAGGTTTTTGCTTTTCTTCTATAAATAAATGGGAGTGATTTGAATTTATTGATCGAGGTAGATTTTCTGTAAAAACGCGCGGAAAACTGAAAAATCGCACTTTTTGACGTCTTATACCTCGAAACCCAATACGGTGACCACATAATTTCTTTAGAGTATTTGAATGCTCTAACAATAATCTTCAAATGACAGAATTAAAAAAAAAATTCATTTACGATTTCTGAAGATCCGGTACTACCTTAAATAGCTTGACTTGCCATTGGTTTTCTTGTTCAATACATAAAGGAGTTGTCCCGCATGAAAATATTTTATACTAAAAAGTTTGACTTGATCCAATCTAACATCATTTTCCTTTGCTGCTTTTCTAATGCTAGCTAATGGGTAAAAAATTATAACATGGGATGAAAATGAAGATGTTTCTAAGCCTATTCAAACTGGTATTCACTGTTTTATTCTTTGCTTATTCATGCAGCTCTATATAACGATCGATTGACTGAAATGATCATAAACTCTTAGTTTTACAGTAATTGCGAATATGATACACATTTATTAGATATTTGCAGCACACTATTCCATTGAGTGTGTTGCGATACTTTATATAAAATATTTGATGACTCGTTATCGTTACACAATGTTTAATTATAAATAGCTAGCTTCTTGATCATCAAGAAGATCGTCACATTCTATACATTTAATATCAGCGTGCAAAAGGGTTAATCATAGACGCTCTTATCGTTTTCTAGTTGTTGAGACTATAAGTATGTCTTCTTTGATGTGATGTTAGTTGAGATGGCGTTTCGTTGAACAACATTTCGTGTTGGTTTGTTGTAGTTTTATACAGGCTGTGTTGCAAGGTTTTGATTTCAGATTTCGCGTAATTTTCTAGCCACAATCGACTGGGACATAAACACAACGTTTAGAACTGTGACTGATAAAAGTAGTTTTCAGATTAACGGCTCGGAATAATATTTCATTTTCTAAGTAGTTCATTGATAAGCAAGCACGAAAATGAGCAACCCCGAGAAACAACCAAGCAAAACTAATGATTTGATTGGTGAACAGAAAACAAAGGAACTATGTCGCGCTTCAGATGGCTTAGACTATAATCTAAGCTGGGTCCGACCCATTGATCTAAATTTAGATTTTTGGGTTGAACCCAGTTTAGATCATGCGAAGACGGTGAAAAAACACGTTGTGGAAAAACATTTTAGCCAATTAAGTTTATCAGGTAGCAATTACTTGCCTTGAGAAGCAATTCTAATTGTTATATGATTAAAAAACAGCGACTATACATACCTCGACAAACCTTCCACGTGTAGAGGAGCGCTTATAAACTGTAAGACTTACCGCTGTAGTTTTGTTAAATCGGTTGTGAAAATAACTTGTCTCTCTTAGTGAGTTTTCTCAATAAATGTAAACAATTTTTTTGTCAGTTTTTTCGTTTGCACATTATATGTAAAGATTCTTATTTTGATTAAAACACCTATAAAAAAAAATATAAAAAAAATAAAAAAATAAAAACTTGTCTCTTGGAGTCTCTGTTTCTCCCCGCAAAAATCTATCAGATCGGTAAGATTGTATCTTGTATCACCGTGCTTTGTAATAAAAACAGGATAATTTTGTTGTTGCTGACAGTGTTAGTGTTTCATACTTGCGAAATACTTTACATGCTTTGTGAATGTGTGTCGTGCACTTTGGTCTCGCACCAGTGCTTTGTCTGTGGAGTTGCACGTGGGATCACTGATGTATGACTTGATTAACAAATCGTGAAACGAAGAAAGCAACTGATTTCAGCGTGTAATACTTGTAATTCCCTTCGATGTGTAGTTGTCGGCTTCATGTTTCGAGTTTTTGAGAAGGTCATTTTGAATGTTATTTTGCTTAAATTGACCAAGTCTGGTTAAATAAACGTATCAAAAAAGTCACAAACATAAACAAACTACACAATTTAAAGTTTCATTTGATATTACTTTGTCCTATCATTTTTAATATCAAATTCGAACAAAATGTGCTGAGTGAAAATTATTAGTTCATTATTTCTTTATAGTTGGTGTAGACTTGCGAATTTTTCTTATTGTTGTATCATAACATTTTGACACGCACGAAAACAATAAGCGGATAAGACAACAATAGGTGGATTTTGGTATTGAATTCGGAAACCCTTACTCTGCTGTAAAGAGTGCCATTCAGAAAGAGAAATTCAATATTCTCATTTGTGCAGTGAAACACATCTTTCTCAGAGTTTAGGAAGCATCGAGTGAATGTCGGCAGAATGAATGAAATCGCCAATGTATCATTAATTGTTGACGGTGAGTTAATATTTTTTTTTTTTCAATTTCAAGTATTGATCTCAAATTTTGATATTTTTATCAAATATTTTTAGCGCAGCTCCGATCTCCAAAACGGTGTCACATTTTTTATCAACGCTTTCTTTGCAAACATATTCGATTTTAAAAAAACGTCATTGTTAGCATTTTTTTGCATAAATCGGTAATAACTTATACTGAAAGGCTCTTTATCTTGGGAAATCTTGCCACTTGAATATAGACGACAGATTACTTACCTTGTTTTTTCTATTCAAAGTTAACCGTGACCATGTAAACTCTGATTTAAATCAATACCTCCAACCTGCACCTAAAATATCTTATGCATAAAAAAATTTCAATGAAAATAACTTGATGGAACTAAGCAAATTCAAACAGGCATACTACCTTAAGTCATTTTTACCAAGAACAATTAAACTCTGGAACACTCTACTAACCAATTGTAAATATAATAATTTAAGTCAATGTAAGTTTAAGGATCAGCTCTTTATTCATTTTTCTTTAAAACAATATATTCCAACATAACTATACAATTATTTTAATTATTTTAATTTTTTTTTTTTGTATTTGTATTTGTATTTCTTAGGAGAAGGAAAGTCAATTGTAACTAGAGTTCTGTTTTCTTCACCAGTCACAATTTGTTATTACATTGTTATTATTATTATTTTTTAATTATTTTTATTATACTGTATTTATAATTGATTGTGACAAATAAACTAAACTAATGGAACGTAATTTTTAGACATTTTACGAAAAAAAATGCTCAAAGTTACGTTTACTTCGATGATTACTGACTAAAATATGCTGCACTATATAACATGAATTTTTACAAGAAGGTAGCATAATATTTGAGCAATGTATGGACGGTATTATAGTTGCAAAAGTGTCTTCTTTCCAAAGTTATAGCAACACTAACAAACAATTATGAATTTAGTGGTTAAAAAAAGTCGTCTCTAATAACTCAAAATCGGCTTGATACAATTTTTTCTCACTCCGTATACTTTGAGGCAATTACTTGAAAAATACCGTCATAGGTGTGGTTTTAAAAGTTTAGATAGAAAAGCGCGTAAAATGAACAAAACGTAAAACTTGTGACACCATTGTTTCGTTGCCATGGTAACACTTATGTAAACAAAAATACACCATTAAAAACTTCAACCTTTCTATAGTAATTGGGCAAATACTCAAAACGGTGGGTTAGTTTTTGTGCGAGCTACAGTCATTTGAATTTGGTATGGTCCAGCGTCTCGAAAACTATAGGCAGTGTCCTTAGTGCATGCGCTCTATATACAATATTCATATTCTTCGTCATGCTTTATGTATTCTTCACAGAACATTCACTAATCCCAGGTGGCGTACTAGCTTGCAATGTCTTCCGTCTAGCTTTAAATTACTTCCGTTGAATCTCTAACTCAACTGTGATATCGCAATTTTGCCGAAAAGTGATTCTCCGTAACGATCAAGAAATAACGGTTAGCACCAAGAAAACGTAATTGGACAGACTGTGAATTTAGAGATAACCAAAGATAACAATTTTAAAAATGTCAGTGAATTGTATTGAAAAAAATAAGAGATTCACAATAAGAAGAGCTAGAAATTCACAATGATTTGTTACAAATTTAATATTACAAGTTGAAGGCGCTTGTTCTTGAAACCATCGTTTTCCCTTAAAGTACTTTGATTGTTAAAAGCTAAATTTTTTTTAGAATCAAATGTACTATACTTCCTACCCGGACTTCTTATCTTTTGGCTTATATGTACTAAGCCATTTTACAATTGAAACACTAATTGGATTATTACTACAAATTCGTTAATAATATTTATTAAAAGCATGGTCACATGAAATAATATATTTCTTTACTTATTTTTTTTTCTCTGCAAGTAATACAAGTTTTTCAATTGTCTTGATCCACTCGTAAATTCATTAATACTTTTAATTTTCTTACATATACTACATTTACTTGTAATTCATCTTATATACTATAGGAGTATAAAATCATAATATGTCAACAAACTGGACTTGAATATTGATCAACCGGAAATTCTCGCGCGCGAGACAACTTGACTACCCCTCCATGAAGATTTTTTAGGGATTCCCCCGATGAAGCGTTGACTTTGACCAGCTCTTTCTAGACACTTTTGAAGAATAGGGGATTCCCCCATTTTATACCCTACCAACATGGCGGTCAATCCCGTATTCATCCCCACTACCCTGGCTGAAACGACTCTCAGTTTAATTTCTAATGTAATTTGATTTTTTATTTGTTTTTAATTTGTAATGTAATTTGATTTTTTATTTGTTTTGTTGGTAATGTTTAAAACGTTTTTATTTATTTATTTATTTATTTATTTATTTATTTATTTATTTATTTATTTATTTATTTATTTATTTATTTATTTATTTATTTATTTATTTATTTATTTATTTATTTATTTTCAGTTTATACCGTAAACCCATTACCAATCAGGCCAATGAATTGTTCACCAAAGCTTTTCTATTTAGTCATCGTTTTATCACTGGTTGTAATTATTTATACTGTATTCCACGCCACTAATATGAAGATCAACGTTCAAATAAGTCTTCAAGACGTTGAACCAGCCAGACCGAATCACTTTAATTCTTCAAATAGGAATTTTGTTCATTCTCGTTTAGCAAGAGAGAATAGCTCTCGAGCTACAATCGCATCGCTACAACAAGAACCATCTACGTCATATTCTACGTCATCAACACATCAACCATCTAAGTTATCCACCCTAGTTTCTATTCCTGTTTGTGGTAATCAAGCAGATCTCATCGATATTACCAGTGTGACGTCATCAGGTAGACCTAAACTTGATCTGTTTATTGGTATTGTTACTGAGGAAAAACGGTTTGACCGACGCCAGGCAATGAGGCAAACATGGCTGACCACAGCCAAAAAATACTCGATTGTTTTTCGATTTTTTACAGATGGGATAGGGATTGGATCTGAGATGATGAGAAATCTGAAGAAAGAGCAACAACAACATAGAGACTTGGAATTTCTACCAACAAAAAAGGGCTACTGGTTCACACACCGATTTCTCTACGCAATGTTCTGGGGGTATGAACGATATGACTTCTCGTTTTATTTACGGCTTGACGATGATTATTTTGTCTGCTTGAATAACTTAATGAACGACGTACAGAACCGTAAACAAGAAAAACTTCTTTATTGGGGATGGTTGCATTGTAATCCTAAAATAGTTAACATCGACGAAGGGTTCTTAATCACATCCAAAGATCTCGTCCAAGAGATTATCAAACGAAACAATTCACTCTGTTGTCATCCAATGGGAGACCAAATGGTTGCTATGTGGGTGAACGGTCTAGATCACGAGGGCTATAACGTCACTTATTTCCCTGACAACGGCAGACTAATGCACTATCGTGAACATATGAAGTCTGCCAATAAGGACATGTGTAAACAAGTCCTTGGCGTCCACGAAGCCTACCCAAAGCAAATGTACAGTTATTGGAATTTAACAAAAGACAGTTGGTTTAGTATCAAGCCTGACGAGTTCGTTAAAGTAGAGAGGAAGGCACTACGTATAACTGCTTTTTGATGACACTCTAAAAACTGTATAAATTAAAATAACAAAAGTGAGAAAAAAAAAAAAAAAAAAAAAAAAAAAAAAAAAAAGTAATTTACAAAACAAGTATCAAGAGGAAATTTATTTTATTGGTTCCTATTTCCAACAAGTTACATAACTGTCTAAAAACCACAAAAAAAGTTCTCTTGACAATTTGTCTGTATATCCATTATGTCTGTCGTATACTTCTTCAACAAAAGCTTTAATGTTTGGACTCAAGTGTTCTTTTTCTCCAATGTTCACAAGTTCTTTGTGAAGAGAACATATTTCATCTGAAGATTTGTTCAACAGTTCATTGACAAATGTAATACTTTCCTCTGGGCGAGGTTGATCAATAAAATCGAACAACAACTCACATAAATTGTGCAGCATTTGCATGTCAATTCCATTTTTGATATCGTTGTAGTCTTCACCGAAAACTTGGCAGACCTTTTTGGAATCGAAATCGTGTTTTTCCTCTTCGCACCAATTGCAATAGCACGTTTTACACATGAATGCCATAGGCTTGCGTTTCCTTGTGCAAAATTCTACATAAATGTAAGTTAAAACTTCATGAAATTCTTCAACAAAACCGAGTTCATAAACATCTAATTTTCTCCTTTGCTCCCCTCGAGGTCGAACGACTCTGTCTAACATTTCCATCTTGTTCTTCAGTATACCAGGGAGGTGAATAGGGTTTTAACCAACAATATACGTACAGTATGATAGTTAGAAGCATTTGAATAATTATTCATAGCAATGACAGCTTTTATCACATAGATTACATCATCAGTACGAGATTCTAAAAATGGAAGTTGACCATTTAAAAAATTGTATGTTTTAATTTTCCTCAAAAAAAAAAAAAAAAAAAAAAAAAAAAAAAAAAAAAAATGTGGACAGTGATCGACTCATTTCTTCGTTTTAAAACATTTTATTGATAAATAAAGTTAAAACTATAATACATGAGTTAACAATCTAAACTCTTGAGCACAAGAGTATGGTCCTCGAAGTTTTCTGTGCATCAAGAATGCTTTTCGAGGGTTTTGTTCTGGACTTCTAAACCGTTCACCTGTTTCGAGAACGGTGAAATGATAGTTTGCGATATCACTAACTCCATGTACAACGATAGACGATTTTTTAATCGTTCTTCCACCTTTAATCTCGGGAATAAAGGTGTATTTGGATTGTAAATACTTGTAAAAGTAATCTATACAAAAGTCAGGATCATATTTGTAAAACAAAGGCCCGACAAACACATCACACAATTCACTTGCTAGCTGATGGAGATAGAGTTTCTTGTTCAAGTTGTCATCAACTTGATTTTGATCTTCCATCAGTTTCAATGTTTTTTCAATGCTGTTGTTACTGTAGAGCTCGTGAAGAAAGTTCATTGTCAGGTTTTTCAAATTGAAATACTCTTCACTTTTACCGTCTACGTTGAGCTCGCGTTTTGAAAAATCGTCAAATGCTAGAATTAACTTTCTACAGCGCAGGTTCATCTGTACAAAATTCCAAGTCGGTAAAAAGTAATCTTTCCAGAAGTTTTTGTCAACTTTACACTCTTCGGGCACTCGATACGGACAATCTCGCTTGATATTTTCGAACCACAGGTTGCGGGCAATCTCTTCACAGCAGTTGTAGAAGAGCGATGAGAAAAAACACTCCAATTCCTTCATCATTTCGTTCATGGTGATTCCACGTACAGTTCTTTATAATGACGAACCTTCAACAAGTTATCGGATATATATGAAAGTTTTAAGAACAAAAGAATAAATCAATAAAAATGAGACATTAATCACATTGTTAGATCAAAACAGCCCAGTTGGCGCTGGTTGAGAAGGAAATCCAAAGTTCTTCAAATTCAATTGGTGTTGGAGAATCTCTTTTTTAACAAGATTGAAGTAATATTCGTAAGCAAGAACACAATCAGGTGTTGGTGCGCGAAATGTTTCGGTAACGCCGCCTTCTGTGAGACGAAAGTCCCACTCTTTGGGCCAACTAAATTCTCCCTTTTCTCCTGTACACTCTATTGTGACTATGTGCTCTCTTCCACCATCGTTGTATTCAAGAGTTGCCTTTTTCGTCTGTTTAAAGACTGCTGATGAGGGAATCAAGCCACTTTCAACGATTTTTGCCCTTGATATTTCTTGGTTTGTTTCAAGTTTGTTCTCTGCGTTATTTACAAACACCTTCTGCTCCTCTTTCTTATCGTTGAGCCAACAAAAGCTCAGCTCTCCCTTATCTTGATCCACTTCTAAACGAAACATATTGTCAATTAATTACGGCGGGACTGGAAGAAACTATTAATCTATAATCCCGCTGATCGGTTACGGTGTAGGCTCAAAATCCTTGTACAGGCATACTGGGGGCTCACAATCAATATAAAAACCTTTACACACACGTTTGAACAACCATTCTATCGGTCGATATTGAAATCAACGCCTTAACATGAACCGTCTAACAATTGTACGCAGACCTGCTAGTTCTGCAGAAAACATTAACAAGTATGAAGTGCTTGAAACTGGTGAACAATTTTCCAGTTTCATCTGTAACATGGCATCTGCATTTGCCGAGTATGTAAAAGATCAAGAACTATCTAACTTCGTTTCTTCATGGCTGGCGGACGCCCAGTCACAAGAGCCGATGACAGAGCTACATTTGGATATTCCAACGTACGAAGAAAGTATTCTCGAAATAGAACCCCAACTCACACCAAGACAAGAGATCATTGAAAAACTGTTGCTTAGAGCATTTGCTAATTCAAAGTCATTCATATGGGCATTATCCGATATAAGCAGAGAGCGGTGTGAAGGATGTGAGATTGATGACCCCTCGCAGTTTCATCACGACTGTATGATGCTAGATGCACAGACTATCGTATGGAGATATAGCATCGATGCTTTGGATAGAGTAGATGACGATGAAGTTATGACGCTGTTTAAGAGATATACAGATCAAGAGTTAGATGACCCATTGAACGGGCTTGAACTGTTACGCTATGAATGTAAAGACAGTAGAAAGGAAATATTAAGTAGAAAAAGAGATGAATTTGACGACATTGCTACTGAGGTGTATCGTAATTATATAAACGGCTATGGGAATTAGCCTTGTACAAAAAAAAAAATTCTCTGGTTAATGTATGTTATTTTTACGTTTTCTTGAATAAACTATGTTTTTGATTATACCCATGTCTCCTATCTTATTATGACAACTTATTATATTTCCTTTCATGTAGCCCTAAATAATAAATAAGAATGCACTTTCAATTTTATGTTCATTTTTACACTGTCTGTTCACGATGGCACTTATACCTTTCAAAACCCCTACTAGTATTATGATTTCTGGACCTTCCCAGAGTGGTAAAACTGTACTCACAAAAAGAATACTTATAAACAGACAAGAAATGTTTGATCAAGGAATTGGTAAAATTGTTTACTGTTACGGTGCCTACCAGTCGGGTTTTACTCAGCTACAAAATGAAATTGGTAATATAGTTTTTGTCGAAGGGTTTCCAGAAGATGTGCTGGACTATTTTCAAGGGGAACACGGTATCTTGATCATTGACGATTTAATGGATTCGTGCTCTAATGACCAGCGTATGTCAGACCTCTTGACTAAACATTCCCATCACAAGAACATCACCGTCATCTATATTGTACAAAATTTATTTCCACGTGGAAAGTATTCCCGCACAATTTCTCTCAACTGTCATTATATTTTAACGTTCAAAAATTGTCGTGATTCTCTTGGTATTTCTACACTCATACAACAAGCATTCTGCGGAAAAAATGACAGAGATTATGCTATGGAAAGTTTTCAGGATGCAACGAATAGAATATACGGCTATCTGTTGTTCGATCTACATCCGTCCTCCCCGTCAAACTTGAGACTACGCACGAACATTTTCCCTGAAGAACGTCACACAGTTTACATAAAAAAGATATAAAACCCAATCATACTAGTTTACTACTTCATTTGCACGAAAATGTCAGACCGTGTAAAGCGTAATATTGATTTTCTGACAGTACTAGCAAAGTGTAACAAAAATCAACGCAAAGCTTTACTCGAACATTGTGACAAAGACTTGATCCTAACGTTATCTGAAATCGCAATCAACGTACTTAAAGGCATAGTCAACCTAACAGCAGCACAGAAGGCTAAACTTCGAAGGTATAGAAAACAGCTCAGAGTACTCGCTGATAGACAGGTGCCTATTAAACACAAAAAGAGGCATATTTTACAAAGTGGTGGATCGTTGCTTTTAACACTGTTACCGCCAGTTATTTCAGCACTACAAGCCGCACTTTCTAAACCATGAAGTTCACCAGACGTATGGTTTTGATACCTGAGGGATTACTGGACACATTAGAACGAAAAGAGAACATACAGACTACACCCATTACTAAATCTATCATAAGGATCGATCAAAAAATGGACGATATATTAGAGGACAAAACTGCACAGCCTGACGCCAAAGTAGCAGAATACAATCAAAATCTACAACGCTACCTCGACGTCCAGGAGAAAAACAGAGCATTTGTTCCTACAGTTAAAATACAACAGGATCCAGCGCCACTACCTACTGACGGCACTTCTGAAACCCCGCAACAAAATAATCCTGAGGAAACGACTGCCGAGCGCTTGTCCGAGGGTGAAATATTAGATTCTGTTCCCAAAACATCCAAAACGTTAGCAAAGTCTATGATCAACCGATTGAAAGCAAACAGAGAACACATTACATGGAACGATAGAGGCGAAATCACAGTAAATGGACATAAAATCCCAGGATCGAATATTATCGATTTAATCAACGACCAACTGAGAGACAGAAAAAACTTTGATCCTACGGGGTGGGAAACCTTTACAGAGTCATTAAGCAAGATTAACATGCCCAAGTACTTGATGCGAAACGAACGGCGAAAAAGTCATATTTCACAAGTACAAGCCGATTCTCCAGCATCTGCAGCTACACCGTCAACAGAAAAATTCTCTTTCCCACCAACACCGCCAACTACGCCAAGAACATCAAAGATTCCTACATTCAAACGCACAAGAACAGCGAAACGTTTCTCCGATAACTGGATCCGATATTAGACCAATTATATATGTATGATTGTAAACATGTTTATTGGACAAATAAAAAAAAAAAAAACACTTTGAATACACAGTAATCTATTTTTATTGAACTACGTTAATTGGTCTTATTTTGCACGCGTGTCACAGCTAATTGAGTACGTTTTATTCTTTTTTTATCATTTGAAAAACTTAATAATCTACGAACAAAATGACTTACACGTTGATCATTCACACTTAAGTTATCAGTAAACGATTTTACTATTTCTAACATCGATTTTCCACGGATTCGATTCAATAAGAAATACACACAAAACTGTCCGCACATGCTGGACGCTAAACTTTGTAAACATCTATGATTATAAGTCCATTTTCTTGAATGACTATTTAAAAATGTTTTGAAGTTTTCTAGATAAAAATCAGGCGGGTTTCCATAAGAATCAAAGAATTCAGCGTTTTCTTTGCTAGGGAAGTACATAGCCAACCAATGTGATCCTTTTTCTGTTTGAGGATCTGTATTCACAATCAGTCCACAAGGATAACTTTCAATCACTTTAGGCAGAGTATCAGAAGCATAAACACCGCAGAATTTACCATGGCTTCTTGAATCTTGTTCTATGGCTTGAATCAAATCTAAAGTGTTCATGCTGTATAGTCAAACAGAACCTCTCTCTCCCGTGTAATCTCAAGAACGCCGTCTGTTTCTCCAATGCAGTATAAATTTATAGCTTCTGTCAAAGCTGTACTGAACACAATTTCTAGTGAAAGATTTCCCCTTTGTTTGAGAGCCATGTATTCTGAAGCATCACAGCCATCAGCTCTAAGATCAAATACCAAGAATCCGAATCCTGCGATAAAGTCAGTAGCTTGGATATTATTTCCAGAGTCGTTGTTGTACTTCCCTGTTGCAGTAAACAGTGTTTGATAGCCCTCTAGATATTTCTTGCTGCTACCGGAGAGCTTCAGTTTTAGCGGTTTTGAAGGGGTCTGCTCTCCGTCTACGTAGACACCGATCGAAGAAATACCAAAAAGTTCCATGTTAAAAGGGTTTCTTGTCAAACTTCCATTGCTAGCAGAAGACTTGTTCATAAATACTATAAGACGATTAGGAATCTGTCCGTTAAAGATGTTATCTTTTACGATTGAAAGAGTAGTTCCAGGAATAGTGAAGGTTTTAGTAACTGTTCTTGGTACCTCGTACATGGCAGGGCTTGTCTTGAGTGCGTTCTCGTGAGCCAGAATTACGTGACTTGCAATCTTGACCTTTCTTACTTTCAGTTTTACCGATGTAAAGTCTAGTTTGTATTCTTTTCCCGTTTCACCAGACATTAGAAAGTATTCAGGAGCATTTGGAATGAGCTTAATCTTTAGGTCGACAAAACTCAAGAGAAATTTTCGAACCATGAAAATATCGCATAGTAGTGGACCTACAAGCTCAAACTCTTTACTCCGAGCTATCAGTTTGCTTCTTTCTTTCAGCCCAACGTTTTTACCGTCATCGCCTACCTTGGTATCCTCAAAGGCACCAGCTGTATCACTATACCACATTGACGTTTGTAGTTGCGACTTTTTAGCACCCATACCGTAGCTCAAGACAGTCTTACAATAGCTTTCAGGACTGTAAGTATTCGTCGAGCTAGAGACTAGCGTCGATCCTACATATATTTCTATTTGTTTCCATAGAGCATGTAGTAAGTTGTTAACAGGTGCTATTTTCTCATCGGCTTCAAGATTCGTTCCGTCCTTGTGTTTGATAGTGGCTGATATCAATAAATTGACAAAACCCAAGTCTACATAGTTTTCATCACCAACGATATTAAACTCAATTGGGGTGTCAGCAGTTACAGTAGATATCGGTTGATATTCAATGTCAGTCTTTTTGATAATGCTAGTCTGTGTTGGACTTATTGTAAATAAATCAAGTTCCTCTACCATGCATTCCTGTGAGCGGGGATGAATCAAAGCCATTTTACAGTTGCGCGGATGATTTTAAGATCCAAAGATATCTTCAAATGTTCTCTGTTTGACTGCTTTTGGGGTTCTGCGTCGTCTGACAGCTTTCGACGATCTGACCGGCTTTGTTAATTTTCTTCGTTTTATAGCTGGAGTTTTTGATCTGACACGCTTTCTCTTGTTACCACGTTTCTTTCCCGAGCCTGTTTGATTATTCAAGGCTCTCAGCACTTGGTTAGTAGCGGTACGTTTCAAATCACCACCTGTTTCTTTTATTCTGTTTCGAAACGAATTCCTGATATTACCACCTTCCGCAGCATCCGCTAGCACATTTGCTCCTGTTTTGAGCGCGGCTCTCCCTAAGGTTTTTGATACAGTCGTTAGAAAAGGTAGAGCCTTTCTAAAAAGACTGCCAAAGATACTACCGATTCCTTTTCCACGCTGACCTCCATAGCCCCGTTGAAACAGCTTTCCACTAAAATACGCACCACCGCCCTTTTGCGCTTGAGTTGAATAATATTGTTTGTAAAGCTCAGTTGGTGAAATGTGTTTTGAACTCATGTTTTACACCAGATACGATAACTGCTTCTTTCTGAAATGCAAGTTAACTACTACGCGTCCTCTTTTAAACTGAATTTTTCTACCAGCGCTATCCAATATATCTATTCTGACGTTCTGAAACTCAGAGACTGACAGAGGAAAATAGGTTGGGACAATGAACTGGTTGTAAATAATATCACCGTATTTTCCAGTAACTGGAAGAACTTTGAGCAGTTTCGCCTTGGTATCACCGACAAATTGATAGTCGAGAATGCTAGCGTACACATACAAGCATTCGATACCGCCATTTAGATCACACACATGAGGACTAGTTTTTGCAGAAGCGATTATAACTTCTTTATCACCAAAACCCAGCATTTGTGCTAACTGTTTGTAAAGCACTAATTTGTAACCGTTTTTTACATCAACTTGTACTTGTTCGGATATGGTATTGAAAGTCAGTTTGATATTATCACCCAATCTTTCTTTCATTTTAACATTAATAGCATCAATCAGAGTTTTCATACTGTTATAGTTTCCCGCTTGAATGCGCACTGAATCCGGTATTTTATCAGGACCGATGTATTCAATACGTGAAATTTCGTCTGGAGCATTATAATATGTTTTTGGCCATATGATGCTTTGCAGACCCACTTCATATTCATCATTGAGTTGGATTCTTTCAGGTAATTGTACCGTATAACTTGATAACGCGTTATCGGCATACAAGTCGAGAGATGCGTTTGAAGGTAAAAGAACAAAAAACTGTCCGTCCATCATGTTGAAGAGACAACTAAAACTGTGCCAACAATTTGTAAAAACATTTCATTTTATTATTCTTTTACAAGCTGCATTTCGCTGGCATATATTGTACCAACGATTGGTCCGCCTTTGAGATCACTGATAGTATAAACAGGCGGACTTCTAGCTATACGTTTTGTGATGACAAATATTTCTTTCGTAAAGTTTGTTTCATAGCCTTTTGCAAACGTAGATTTTTTCTTAGAAAGACGTATTTTATCTCCTACGCGAAAACGAAACTTTGCGGGCTCGTTTAAACGCGTTTTATCGTACAAATTATGCCATATTTGATCTTCGTTTTCAAGGGTAACAAGACGCGGTTTTTGTTTTATAGACGAGTGAAAAGTATCGTTATAACTGTTTACAATATCTTGTAAAACGTTAAGATAGTTCAATGTGTTTTTGAAAGTAAAATATTTGTACAGTTTATGTTTCAATGTTTGAATTACACGCTCCACGATACTGGCTTTGATTTCCATATTTTGAGTGTTAAAATAATGAATGTTTTCTTTTTTCAAGAGAGCTTGAAATGTTTTGTTGGTAAATTCTGTTCCAAAATCACTCTGCACTGAAATCGGTTTACGGGGCTTGGCGTCTTTCAGAATCTTGCTAAATCCGTTGGTAGTATCTGTTGCGTTTTTGGATTTCAGCGGAACACACCATACAAACTTTGATAAAATGTCTATTGCAACCAGTATAAAATGAAAACCTTTGTTTTCTTTTTCAATATTTGACACGTCCATTAAATCAATCTGCCATTGTTCATCTATACCATTAACTAGGGTTACATTTCTTCTAAAGGATTTACGCGGTCTGCGATGCAAGGTATATGTAGATTGTGTAGCTAACCAGTCTTGAACAACTTTTCTTGTAATTGTTTTACCACCTATATCTTTTGCAGCATGATAAAGCGCCTCGCCCGCAGAAAAGCTTGCTGGACTTTTTGGATTGTAGTACAGGTTTTTCAGAAGCTGGTTGATTTGCCTTTTGTTTCTTCCCATCAGTCGTTTGAACAATGACTGTGCTATTGCAGCAAGCTAGTGCGCATCTGATTTGTCTCAAAATATTTCCAAATTTAAGTGAAGGAATCGAGGAGAAAATACCCATAGTTCAAAACACTCTTAAACTGCTGTTGTAAATGAAATAAAACTTTTGTGTGTTTTCCTTTTATTTGTTAGTTTCCTTTTCTTTTTTTCATTGGCTGAAAGTTCAAAGCGTGACTTTTATTTTACAGGTTACCGCTAGATTAATTGCTGTATTGTCTTTTTTATTTGTGTATGCAAACACGTACGCGTGCAACAGTAGCGTTCTCTGTATAAATAATATAAAAGTGTCTGTACTACAACTACTACTAATAATAATGAAGTGTCTAAAACAATAAGTCCAAATTTTGTAAAAAAAAAAAAAACCAACGCATTCACTCATGACAAATTCGCCAATCAAACATAAAACAAATGATATCCAAAATTAAATAAATTCACAAAAAAGAACATTAATAACACAAAGACCACAACCTTGTGAGTTTCATAATTTTTTTATTATACTATAATCACAAATAATGGTATAAAGTTTTTAAAATACTACACTAAAATGCTTTACTATTAAAATACTATAAAAAAGCTATACTAAAAAATACTAATTAAAACTTGTGATTATTGTCCATTTTTGTTCATTGTTATTTTTAACTTGTTTATTGACCATTATCGAGTGCTCTATAAAAAGATACTTCATCATGCACTATTGTGTCATCGTAAAAGGCTAAATCTTCCATCGTATATTCGTCTTCTTCTGAATCAGAATCTGATGTATCCATGATGTTTATAGATCCGTCGTGATCGGAAAACTCTTCAATGCCTTCATCTGATGCATTTTCATTATCATGGTTCTCGTCGTTGTAAGGAAATAACGGATCAAGTTCTGGTTCAACACACGTGGTGGCATTGTTTGAATAAAGAAGTTCTGATGGAATATTATCATGTGCTTTCTTTTGTGATGGTTGACTTATTGTGGTATTTGGTTCCCAAAAATACCCATAGGGTAGTGTTTCGGGACCTTCACCCACAATCATTCGTTTATCATAAACCAGCTGGTATTTTTTCTCTTCTCTTTTGTTGATAAGTTTACTAGTGATCGGTTCCCTTGTAATTTTGTGTTCATTTACGACTGTGATGGTCTTGTTGTCTTTCATATCACGGACTAATGATTTCATTGTATCCATATTGATGAGTTTACTAGTTCGATAGTTCAATCGAAACCCTTTCACCTTGACTACACATTCACCGTTGGAAATTTTATAGGCATAATTTTTTGGACCACAAGTGACAAACTCTGTGATATATTCACCATTTCCACTATCTGCAACTTCATTAGTCAGGCCTCCAAGGTAGCTAGATAACTCCGGTTCAAATTCACCCTCTTTTGATACATAGATGCATGAGTCAGTATCCATATAAAGCACTCGTCTATCTAACTTATTTATTAAATCATACAATTCTAGTCTTGCCCAGGCAGTGGTGAATATTGCTATAAATATATTTGCGATATTACTTTCTTTTACCACCTGTTCCTTTTGTTTGTATACAACTTCATTTATATCTTGGTTAATGAGATGCAAATCTAAGACATCACAGTCAGCGCTATTTATCACTTCATAAAAACGAGTAGCTTCAAAAACAAGTTCAGATTGCTCTTTATTTTGTGCCTGTCCGAATTTTCCCCAAAGGCTGTTCAAAATTAACTTACTGATAGCTCTAAGCCCCGGATTTTTTTTAATTTTGTCGAGGGAAAGTTGAATTCCTTCATGCGCGAAATAATCGGCAACGTATTGTTCTCGGTCACGTGGTGTCTTAACAGAGTCCGGAAAGCCAGAACTTTCTTGTTTTAACTTTAGAAACGTTTTAACATATGATTCAAATAGAGTATTAGATGAGTTTTCAAAAGACCAAACAGATTTTATGTCCAAAACTTTATACCCCAAATCTAATGCGCGGTGAAGTTCAGGTGTGCACCAAAAACCATAAAAGCCGCGTTCATTTTCACTATGACGACAAAGCGAGTCATTGTTAATCGCACATTGTTTACACAATGGAAAAACCAATTTACCACTTATTTTGGCTGGCAATACAGGTAGATAAAGACCTGCAGGAGCCACCACTTTGCAGTGTACAATTCCAAAATATTGCCTTAAATCACCAAAATCTTCTCTAATAATCTTAGGATGCCCTATAGGATATTGTTTTGACCTATTTACAAACGGATAAAGGCTCGTGAAGTCAACATATTTTATCTTTTCGTCTGGTTTACAGACATGATACAGTTTAATCCCATTAACACGACCACCATAGAAAGCCTCACGCGGTTCCGCATCATAAACGATTTCAAAACTTTGAATAAATTCTTTGAACGCTGTAGTTTGTGTGAGTTTTTCAAAATGGCAAGACCAAATGTATTTTACGGTATAACCGAGCTGCTTTATACGGTTTAATCTATCCAGCGTTTCTTGATATATTTCACTGTTTTTTTTATTTTTTATTAGCACGTGGTCTGTGTTTTGGTCAAAACATTCGATGTGGCCGTGATGAAAACACCCCAGGAATTCGTAAACCTGCTTAGATTCTGGAGAAAATCCATCGACAAAATATGTTTTACCGAGTTCTTTATCGAAAATTTTATGTTCTCCACCGTTTAAAGCATGCAAGATTCGAGTATTTGTACTGAATTGTACAAATTCAAGCCATTGAATAGCCGACTTCGAATAGTTTTTGTGCACGCCTTTGTATAGATCGTTCGGTACAACTCCTATTGTGTTTGGTTGTAAAAACGCACTTTTGTAAACACCCATAGCACAACTGGCTATTGTCACATATGAGAAAGGGTCAACGTTTGTTTCTGATAAAAAAAGTTCGCGAAAACGAATGCAGCTCTCTCTTAAGATGTTTACATCTTGAATACAATACTGTTCTAATTCCTTATTAAAATCAAACACATAATTCTTATTAAGTAATTCTTCATGCCATGCCATAAATTCTGCACGTGCATCAGGAGTCATACTTTCTGGACAGTAATATTTTGCATCTGGTATTTTACCAATGTAACCAAAATTTTCTTTTTTATTGAACAAATGCGGAAAAAATCCTTTTAACATTTTAGTCTGATCCAAACCAAACGTTTTTGGAAGTTTGGCTAGCGGCATTTGAAAAAAATTGATCGAATCGATGAAACGTATTTTGTAATCTTTAACGCTTAAGTGCATGATTTTCAGACCTGTTCTTATAATATGTACACCAGCTGTTGGTCTGTTTTCTAAAAGCCAGCGTAAAACAAAGCAGTTGTCAAAGCTTTTTCCATTATGTGCGATACACGTGTAACCATTAAATTGTTTGCTAAACACGTATTTACAAAATCTATCTAAAGCATCATAACCTCGAAATACAGACGTTTTTCCCGTTATATCTTGAGCCACAGCAAAATTTACGATGTGCTCACCACTTGATTGATCTGTTTCAAAATCGAAAAATAAAAGTTTATCGCTAGGTGGTTTTGGATCATCATGTTGAATGTAGCACAAATGTCCTGGTAAAACAAAGGCCTTACAATTCCAGCACTTGAACTCATTACAAACATGTACAGTTTTCCGTTTAGCATCAACAATAGAATTACACTCCGTACACCGAAAAGATTGATCGCAATTAGAAAAACCGGATTTTACATTTACTTTTTGATGTTCTTCCAAACATTTTTGAGATCGACATACTTTATTACATTTCTGACACTGAATGGCTGTCGTTGTCGGTGTACATGTTTTCTTTTTGCAAACATGACAGAAATTTCTGCACGGATGATATCGGATGTCGTTATAATATTTCTTACACACATTGCAATAGAAATTGTACCCAAAAAATGCTGGCAATTTATTAGGTTTAATGACATCAAAATGGGTATTGTGGTTGTAGAGTATTATCTTTTTATCGCGCAAAGGTCCCTGATATATGACATTATTTCTATTAGAAAAACTGATGACGATTATTTGAAAATCGGTTAAAACTTTTTGAAAACGATCAATTTCTTGCAAACCGCACGCACCTGGTGGAACATTTGCTAGTTTGTGAAGCTCGAGTGCTAGGCGTTTCTGAATCGGTCTTCCGCGCATTAGCTGTGTGAGTTTTGGACCTTTTAGAGCTAATTCTCTTGCCGTAACTATAGCCCGCGAACAACACAGGTTGTCACTATTCCTTATGGTCAAAATTGATTTTTTTAACTTATTATCTTTTGCGAAATCCAAAACCTTTATACCTCTAGTTTTTCCGACAGGCATTTTAAGAGCAAGAACATCTATATTAAAACTTTCATCTAAAGGAATTTCTTCTTGAGATTGCAAAACTTTTGAAATTTCGTTTAAAATCAAAGAAGCAGTTTGTTCCTGAACTCTTACTAATCGTGTAGAAAGTGGTTTTTTAAAGTGATTTGAGTTGACTATGATGCGCATTCTATCTCTCTTAGTATCTGTTAAATTACATTTTTCTTTTACTTGTTGAATAGCACTATCAAACACATTTTCTAACGCAAAAAGGTGGTCTTTTATCGGATTTTTGAGTGAGCTATCAGGCCTACTAACCTTAACACGATAAGCACAGCTAGTGCTTCCAAACTTTTTTACATCTTTTTCAGATATTTTTTCTAAGGAATAAGTTAAAGTTTGTTGTTCGTTAGAGTTCTTTTTTCTGTTTTTCTTCTTTTTTTTCTTCTTCTTTTCATTATCTGTACTTTGGCCGGGGTCTCTCTTTTCTGTTTCATTTGCTATTTCTTGTAAAAGTTTTGCTGATTTTTGTTGAAGTCGAAGAATTTTTTCGAGATCTGGAATATTTTTCTTTAATTCTTTACCAGAACGCTTCAAGTATCGCTTTATTCTTTTCTGTTTGCCTCTGATTTTTCTATTGTGTGTGGGACTTTTTCTTTTTGACATGTTTCTCTTAATAGGATGTTTAGATTGTACTCGCGCTGGATGTTGTGAGTGTCTGCAGTAGTTGATACAAATACATAACAGTTTTCTAACTTATCAGAGCCCAGGTCCCCTCCTTAAAAGTTTTTTAAAGTAACCTATTTGACATACTATAGCTATTTTTCCCGCGCAAAAAAAAAAAAATAATAAATAAATAAATAAAATTAAATAAAAAGGATGTTCGATTTAGAAACAATACTTGCGGGTTGCCCCATCCTATAAATTGAAAAAAGAAAAACACCCTATTAGTTTTTTTTTTTAAACTATCAACAAACCAGCCCTCTCTGAAAATATCTTTTTTATGCAAAATGTTCTGGAAAAAAAAAAAAAAACTCATTTGTTTATTTAAAAAAAAAAATTATTTTCAACAACAACAACAATAGAATTTCTTTTTGTAACTCTTTTTAATTTCAAAATCAATTAAAACAAATACACTTTTAAGTTGTGGTTGACGTTAACATATGATATAACAAAAAATAAGCTTCAGTTCACGCTTTCTACGTGTTACTAAAGTACGGAATTTGAAGTACTAAGAAAAAAAAAATGTTTTCTATTTTTTCTACAAACATTACTGTGTACGATAGCATAAAAATGTTTTTCAAAGTCCACAATGCATAAGTGTTCATGCTACTCATCATCATCATCATCTACAGCTTGGATGACTCTTTTTCTTTTAGGGTTGCATTTCTTTCTTTTCGGTTCTTCGCCATGGTTTTTTGCTGTTGCTGCTGCTGCTGAAGGTGTGGTTGCTGTTGGTGGAGTTGCTGCTGTTGGTCTTGGTCGCTCGACTTGTTGTTGATCAGTCATTGTAGCTTTGTCGACGTATTCTCTTTTTTTGGGGATAGTAAATCTATCCCCCCATAAAAAGAAAGAACACTTTTGTTGTTGACCGCATCTAAAATACGGGCGTCCTGGGTTGTTTACTGATTTGGACACAGCTAGTGTTGCTGGTTTTCCGTCGATGCATATGGGGTTGTTCACTTTATACTGGTCGAAAAGCTTGTTCTCGATTGTATCGTAGTACGATGTGAAATCTGTGGCTTTAGTGAAAAACCCACAGCCGCCTTTTTTACACTTTAAATACTGCTCGCCGCTTGTTTTGGCTTTAAGTATGGCGAGCCCTTCCGATTCTTCACACAAGCATTTGTACTTCTCAAGTGATACCATTTTGCGTTGACTCAAAGTTTGTTGAACTGAACAAGCTACTTATAGAGTTGAAAAGTGGAGGTTTTTTAGGATTTTTCGAGTTAAATAGTGAAATTGTAAACCACGTGACTTACTATGTCTTTTGTCACTGACAGTATGATTTTCGCGCGAAAAAAAAAAAGGCGGTAAACAGGTACGGGTGTGTACTGTTTCAAACTAGCAGGTAGAAACTAAACTATTGAAATTGTAAAGACCGGCAAAAAATTACTATGACTTTTTTTTTAGCTTGTGAAATCTTTAGTCAAAATAGTTTTCGTTCAATAAATGGTTTAAAAAAAAAAAAAGTTTTCAATAAGTAAACCTGAAATCGCTAATGAGATTTGTAAGAGTCTCGTTAATTGATAATATACTTCGAATGCTCTGTTTGTGTTTTTTTTTAACACATTGATCACAAAAAACAAAAAAATGTGGCGTGCTATCGATCAAATATGATTTTATAAAAACATTTCTTGATTTTTCCTTTGCTAAAACACTTTCACGAATTACAATTAAAAAGTTGTTTAGATGATCAAAACTCCTAAAAATGAATACAAATAATTAAATAGAAAAAAGATGTACTATTCCTACAATAAAACAGGTTCTATTGTGAAGTCGCATTTCTTTGGATAATGGTCTGGACTGGAAAAAAGTAATTAAAAGAACAACAGCACATGTACAACTTTTTGAGGTAATTACTATTACTATTGTGAAAAATCAAAATTTTTGAGTTCAAATAAACTGAAATGAGAAAAAAAAAACACAAGATTTTAAAAAGTTTTGTTATAAAAAAAAGGTCTATGAAATACTCATTGCCAAATTGATATAACGAACATAAATGAAGAAAATGAAATAGATAAGAAGATGAATAAAAAGATATGACAACAACTTTCAAATGTTCGCTCAAGTTAATATTGATTCAAATTACAATAAAGGTACTGATGAAATAAAAATAGTTGCATCATCCTATGACTGTTTAATAACCGGTTATTTGATTTGTGAACACATAACAAAAACGTGGTTTTAACAAAATAGATAACTTTTTGATGCATGTTACTTGTGGGTAGAGCATGCATGGATCAACAAAATAACAGATGTTTGATGTAAAGACAACTAAATGAGAAATATGGAACAAAATAACAGATGTTTAATTAAAAAAAAAAACGTGTTAACTGAACCGAAAAAATGGGGTTGTTGGTGGCGTCACCCTTACCTGTAATGGAATTTGTAAGTCAAAGAGATAACTAATTGAGATAAGAGCACTCAGTTACTTTAGCATTTTACTGAAGAAGTTGTAACATGGATCTTTCTGAGAGTAAGTATTAACACTGTAAATCTTTTATGATGTACTATCGTATTACAACGAAACTATCAATAGTTTTGAAGAAATACAAATGAAATTAGTATTTTATTTATTTTTATTTTATTATTATTATTGCAGAATGCCAAGGTTGTCGCAAAACGGTGTGCTTTTTGCAAATAAAAGTACAGCCAATGCCCTGTGCTCATCGGCTGTGCTCTGAATGCAGCAAAATGCTGCAAGCGCTAGGTATTTGTCCAAACTGCAGGTTAGTTTGTATATCATGACCTATGAAAATTAACTTTCTTCACAAGGCAAAATGTGTGTTTTTTTTTTTTCATAATAGTTTTTATTAATGTAGTCTATCGTTATTAATACTCTTTACAGGAAGAAGCCGGATTGGATTATTCCAGAATGGGCCATTGATGTTGAGCCCTTTTATGATAGTGATGATGCTGTGAGTACTTACTATAACAATTTATGTATGTTTGTTTTACTTATTGATAATAAGAAATAGATATGTCGAACTTATTCAACGGTCGTGGTATTCTTTCACGATCGATATCTATATTTTTCTTATTTATTTTGTTAGTGATTCGAACATTTTTTATGTTTCAGGAGTGAGATCAAGCTGGCTAGCTTTGTTTAGAAAATCTTCTCTTTTGTAAATATTAGAAAAAAAAAAGTTTTTTGAGTTTAAGCAAAGCAAAACATGATTTCCTGTTTTCAAGTATGATTGTTAGTGATAAAATTGTAACTGTATTCTGTTGTAGACTAGACTACTTTAATAAATGTTAGAACATGTGTTGTGTAAAGACTTAGATTTTACTATGTGTACTTTATAAAGTTTTGCAGTAGTAATAAAATATTTTGAAGATCAATCATGGCTGGTTTACTGTCTTCAACTAATCTTAGAATAAACTTGTTTGCAAATTACTTACAGTACGTAACTTGACTGTGGGAGAAAAAAGAATTTCATTCTTTTTTCTACAACTCACTCTGATTTACTCAGTAAAGGTTAAGATTTTGCTTTTTTTTTTTCCAAAGAAAAAATCGTTTTACTTTTTGAAAAAAAAAAAAAAGTTTTGGGTATTTTTTATTTTTTTTCTCAATTCCTAAAAAAAATAAAAATAAAAAAAAAATAAAATAAAAAAATTAAATTCGTTTTTTTTTTTTTTTTTTTTTTTTCTCACTTTTGTTATTTTAATTTATACAGTTTTTAGAGTGTCATCAAAAAGCAGTTATACGTAGTGAAGGCATATGGTTCGTACTGCAGGTGGCCTAAGGGTTGGGATTGGAGAGTGTTAAGTTCTCATTGGAGGCACCAACCAAAGCCATGCTGGAAACCCGACGTAGGTTGGCCCGAGTTAGAACATTTTCAATTACACCAAGGACGTCAGAGGCGAGGCGTGTTACATTGAGTAAAACTATGTAATATATCAAGCTGCCAATGGCAACCTAACTCGTGGAAATTGAATTTTGTGGAAACAAGAGATGACATTTGACATACGAGTCACAGGAATGTCAGTATAGCCTAGTATTAAAAGAATAGGCAATGATATTATATTGATATTATAGCTCTATCAATTACTAAACACGAGTGATTTATCAGCAAGGCACTTCAAGCTCCTTCACAGAAAATGAACTGAGAAGTGCTCCCCCCCATAAATCAAGATTGTTAAATGCATCAACTTAGTCTATTTTCTTAATAATTACATTTCAGAGACTGAAAGCTTTTATTTTTATAGGCACTGAGCATGGTTTAATTTGTACATCAAATGATAAAAACAATTTTAATTTTTACCATATTTTAAATAAATTTATTCACTTTTGGTAAAGTATCATATACATGTATATATGCAACAGCAGTGAAAATGTCATCAGTCTTCTTCAACTATAAATAAGTTCCCAGTATACTGCATATATTAATATTTCTAAATGTGGAATCAAGCAATAGTAGATTGTTTAAATGCATAGAAGTCAATGTCAATATTCAAATACACTCAATTGGTTGATGCATGGGATGCCACACTATGACTATACAGTACTGGTAATATGCTAAGTATCTGGTTTTCATATGCTGTCCTAGCTAACGTACATATGTTGCATTCAAATGAAGATGACGTTTTAAGTAACATGTTCAGGTTGCTGCAATTCATATGATCTCAAATAGTATTGGTATGCACCTCAAAACATAGGTTATGTTAGTGTGTTACTGGTGCTTGTAGAATCCCATTATATTTATTTGGAGAATATAAACAAGTCACAGAATGTTCTTGCACTATTGATGTGCATTTGTAGGAAAAATATTATTGTAGATTGTTCCTTGTGTGGTTGCTATTCATTTGTAGAAAATATTATTGCAGATTGTTCCTTTTGTAGCTGATATTCATTTGTAGAAAATATTATTGCAGATTGTTTCTTGTGTGGTTCATATTCATTTGTAGAAAATATTATTGCCGATTGTTTCTTGTGTAGTTGTGATATTCATTTGTAGAAAATACTATTGCAGATTGTTCCTTGTGGAGTTGATATTCATTTGTAGAAAATATTATTGCAGATTGTTCCTTGTGGAGTTGATATTCATTTGTAGAAAATATTATTGCAGTAAGATAAATTGACAACATCGCTAAACTTCGCTATAATATTCCAATCAAAGTCTTGTTCAAGCACACGTATTTCGATGATCATTGATACCAATTTCACGGAATAGCAAAGTAGAAAGAAAAAAGAAAGTAATATTCAACGAATAAAAACGTTCATTGGACCAACTGCTTCTGAGCCACATGGACTTGAGTCAGCGGTTTACCGGAAGTTTACACAGGAATGTGTCGAAGCAGCACGATAAATTTACCCAAGTACTTCATGTTGCGAGTGATTATACTGTCCTCACATATATGTCTTATTGTTATTCGAAGTTGTTGTCAAGAAGTCATTCATTTTATAAACTTTATTTACTTTATTTGTGCATGATATTATGCGTGCTCTCGTCTTTTAATATTTCCTTTTGTACATTTGCTTCTATGCATATTTTTGTAATCGGCATACATGAAGTACTTGCCGATTTCGAAGCCCATATCACTCGAAAAACTCCAGGTAAAAAATTCCAGGTAAACCTAATAGCAGAGCTACAAGAATATGGCTAAAATCAATATGATTAACTTGATAATTTTAATTGGTGCGATAACGTTACAGAAATTAATAATGTTTTGTGGCAAAAAAAAAATAATTCCTTTGCAGCAACTTTAATGTTAAGTACTTTACAGAAATGTGACCTGACCACCAACTACCCCTATTTCATCTATTAACCTGCCCAACCCCCCTTCCTTTTTGCTAAAATCAATTAATGCACCCTGGCACTTTGAGAGCCTTTGCTTATCAGAAGACCAGCAAATAAGGATGAAATTTGTAGTATTTATTGCCTACATCAATCAATACAGCTACAACAAATCAGTAAAGTAAAAATTATAATTAAATTTATAATTATAATTTAAATTTATTTTACAAGTTAAAGATGTGACTGGGTGATATGAATAACCAGTTGATATCATGTGTGGTATATAAATCACCTGGAAAAACCACAACTATGTTGAAACATAGTCCTCTTAAATTGCAAACACATTTTACTCTAGGGCTAAGGGCAGAGGGCATAAGTCATTGCATATCTCATGATTTTTACTCGTGCCCAGGCTATGGCATTCATAGCAAATAAGCATGATCTTACCAGTTCTCACAAGTATAGCAAATTAAACAAGTTATCAAACTAGTACTGTGGACATACTGTTACTGTGAACGACTTTAGAATGTTTACAAAGTTGCCGATGACACGGCAATTGAGAATTGGCGGTAAATCTGTTAAAAGCTTTGTAAAGACAATATGAAAGTTGAGAGCAAATGCCAACTCAGCCTTATACAAATGGATTGCGTGTCAGTACTAGTATAGCAAATGAAAACGTAAACAATATATTGCTTTGTTATACTTTGACCTAGGAAATAAAACAAATTTGTTTTTCTATTCGATGATAATAAAAATTGTACTGTAAACTAAATTATATTGCCTTCTTTATATATGGAAAACCCTTCGAAAATTCAAGACGAGACGAGAAGAGACCGAATGTCTGGAAAGTTGCATACTTGCGAAAAGCCATTCAAATGCTTTACAAATTTGCATTTTAAACTGAAAAAAAGCTTTCATAACTTCCACAACTCATTTCATTTAATTGAAAACAAGACATAGATTAAGAAATTTTCTCAAATTCAGTGTCTCAGGAATGTTTAAAAAATGTCAAAAAGTCGAGAATACTTAGGTGTGAAATGTTTGTTTACATGTCGGTCGCTAAGTAAAAGAATGGAATGTTCGCGATCGATTGTTTGTCTGCGACTTTTAAATTTCCCGAAAAAATAATATAAATAATCCACGTCCGAAGTGGTTTCCGAAGTAATTTTAGGCTTTGGTATTAGGCTTAAAAAATACACCCGCATCTGATTTTTCGAAGCAATGTTTTGAGATATAGCTTGAGCTCGTAACTTTCTCGTTGCCCGGTTGTTGGAATTCCCATAAATCTCCCAGGTTCTTCGGAAATCCAAAATCGAATATTCCCTCATTCCAAAATCAAACCCCCACCCCCTCCCCTATCGAAAAAATCATTAATTGAAAACACAAATAAACATGTTTTTTTTATATCCCAATATTTTCATTATGTGAAACATTTCATCATTCATCACTATTATTTGAGGGCACGAGTAATCGATCGCAGATCGTCTAGTTATTTTAATGAGTCAAAATGTACAAAATAACTTCTTCACATAATTATAATAAACTATGTAACTATTTAGTGCTGCATTGTATTTAAAACAAGAAAACTAAAAACTTGATATATGCAAATGACATTGCTATTTGCTAAATCAGTATTTCAACTGAACAACCTTTTCAAGAAAGCTGCATATTGATGTTGAATATTATTTTAAATTCAGTTAAAATTGTACATTGTTTTAAAACCTGTTTCGAGAGATCATTATTTCTTAACTCTTGATTTATAATACAATTGCATTATAAAGATATAAGAAATAATGATCTCTCAAAATGAATTAAATGCTACTTTAAGCTATCTCCTCAAATCAAAATCTCAAAACTTAAACAGTGAACTTTTAACAACATGCATAATAGCGGAGCTCCGCGCAAGCGGAGCACCATAATTTAGAAAATATGGTAAACCATCGAGCTCATTTGAAATCGACCGCAGGAAGCCCGGATCTCGAAAATACGTACGCCGTAAGTCCGTGTACTGCAGGGCATGGTCGCTGACCAGTAGTTTTAGTGAACGCAAAAACAAATTTACAATAACTTTCTTTTCAGTTTATATTTACGGAAAAGTTTCTAGAAAAAAACTATTTTTACAATGGGCAACGAGGAAGAAAATGGTTAACCTAGGTTGCGGCTTAACGAGTTTTGACTGAGAAAGAGAATCAAAGAGGTCGAATTGAAAAAGGGGGGTGCAAGATAGTAAAGAAGGGCTTCGAGTTCGTGGATTCTTCATGGCGTTTTTCATTACTTATCGATTAATTTACTCTTAAAAGTAAAATCGACGGTGACCAAAAATTCATAAAAACAAAAACAAAACATTTGTGCATTTGCAGCAATTCAAAAGAGACGAAACACAAGAAGAAAACGCGATAACGAAGATGCCAGTTCAATCTGTCCATTCATCAATTCTTACGGGCAATTCATAACACGGAGACCTTAAGGATCAATACAGATTTATCAGCTATTCACAATAAAAAATAACTTTTCATACAAGATGTTTGTCAACTAAGTAGGACTGTCATTTGGCACAATGTATGATCGAGCAACACGTGCTAGCCATACTACGCCGTTCTGTTGAACTGTGTGAACTTTTTAGAGGCGGTGAAAATGTTTTTTCACTTTTAAAATTCTAAAAACATGAACAAGCCATAATGTAATCAGAACTGAAGAAGAAAATTTCAGACTGGAAAAGTGACAGTTCAGGACTAGAAACGTGACGCTGGTTGATTCTCGGATTTGAGGAAAAGTTTATTGAAAGTCACTTTGTTATCCTCCTCAACATATGGCTAAGGTATGTTAACATTTTTTGACGATCTTCCTTTAATTTGTTTAACATCCATATGAAAGCAACCTATTTCTCTATCGGTATCGATAATTCTTGTACATGTAATTCTTTGATTTGTTATGTTTTTGCTTTGAAAAGTTCATCTTGAAATAAAAGTTCAAAAGTAAATAGGATAGATATAGGTTATTAGTTGTCTAGCTATTTTTTTTAAATGCACAGCCGTGTTAGATAGATAGATTACCAATAATTTGTTCAAAATACCTTTCATGAGAAAACTCAAGTTTTTTTTCGATTTTTATTACATAAAGCGAACAGTATGCTGGAATTTGTTTACAACTCAAAAAGTCATGTTAATGCTCTTCTTACTTCTCATTGGATAATCAATTTTAATTGACAAGTGCTATTTTTACCATGGATAACAACAAAAAGGGAAGCCACGTTGACTGTTACTAACACAAATACGGTCGGTTATTTTTCGAGTTTTTGTGCACATTTCTTTCGTAAAATGTTGTCGCGTGCAAAAAGATTTGAATATTTCAATCGATCTTCTTAATCACTCACTCATTCATTTAACCATTTGAATTGGTCATTTTTTTTGTTATATTATTTTCTTTTGATGGTTGTTTAAATTGATTAATCAATTAATTCATTTATTTGTTTGCTATTTCATCTCTAGTCATTTTTGATTAATTCTGCATTGATCAACAATAATAGATAGTGAATAAATGAATGAATAAATAAACATTCCATTGTCTATAACAATCCTATTTATAAACCGGAGCTCCGCTGTTATGTTTACCTAATTTTTAAATTATTTTCTTAGCGATGTATAATTTAAGCCAATTCCTAAATATAATTTCTCAGATATACAAAAAGTATCAAAACTAGAAACGTGAGTAATTTTGCTTTCAAAATTAATGGGGACATTTTGAGCATTTTAATTTGAACATTTTGTACGTTATCAGCCGGCAAATAAACTAACTTATTTAATAGACAGATATTTTACTCTACCAGGTATTGAAGCTTATATAATCAGATAATTATAAGTTTATAAACAAAACTTGGCTAAAGAAAAACTTCACGAAGAGAATTCCAGAAATAAAAGTGTATTGTTGGAAAGAAACGACTAACATGCACTTCTCCAGTGAAAAATGCTAATTTAAAAAGTCACTGAAATAATTGTGCAAAGCCATAGAGGATTGGTTTTACAGCCAAAGCTAACTCCACACGAATAGTCCGCCATTTTCTTGAATGACAGATTTGGGGTTACTATGTCAACCAATCGAGCGCTGTCCTCGCTTGATAAAATAACATCGACATTTTTTGGAATTTTTTTTCTTTCTTAGTGTTTAAATTAAAGCCAAAAATAATATTACGTTTTCGCTTCTTACCTGAGAAAGTTGACTCCTGACCTCTTGCTTTTTTCTTCTTTGAAAGCCATTTGGCTCAGTTGACTTTCGCATTTCTTTCTTTTGGTTTGCTATCCAATTTTTGTTTAATACTTGTGTGGCCTCACTCATGACTTTTTTCCAGTCTTCTCCATTTTGCAATGAAGAAAGGATAAAAGCTGATTGAACTTGTGCTGGCTTCATGTCTGGGTTGTGTTTTAAAATGTCTCTTACCCGCCCAAGGGGTTTCGTTGGTTTTTGTATAGTAGGACATGTGTGTATTCCACAATGAAATACCTTAACATACCCTTTCCCTTTTTTCAAGTATCGGCGGGCAGGACATTTTACAAACTCTAGCTCTTCCTCACAAACCCCACAGACATTGACTCCGTCGGTTCTTCTTTTTACCTGTGTACGATTGATTACTCCGTATTCTACTTTGTAAGGACAATGAGTGTTTATGCATTTGTACGACCCTTTGCAATCTGCATATCGCACTTCTCCCAGGGTTTTCCAGCTGCTTGATGAACATTTTTTCCATTTACGTCCGTCTTGCAATATGCTTGCTTCCTCTTGTGAGGAATTTCTCACTTTGTAGGCACAAAGGCCATCAATGCCAACTGGGAGAAAAGATACCTTTTCTAGTGCCACCTTGTTCCACATACTTGGATCAAACTTCCTTTGCTTTTTTTTGTTTCGCTTTTTGGTAATTTCGTTGGCGCTTGAATCACTATCGCTACTGTTTACTTTGCAAGTTTTCTTGATGGAAAATATACTGTTCGTCAATTCCTCATCACTGCTGCTACTAAAAGAAAAGAAAGAAACATTTTTTTTATTTAGAATTTTATTAGTTAAAGTGAATCGAGTTTAGTTATTGCCAACTGGTTATAGACATGTTTTCAAGGAGATTAAATGTAGATAACTGTTATTGATGAATCTAGTTAGTAAAATGTATGGTATAAATACTGTAAATACCTTGAAGTATCTATAAACAGGCTTTTTGCATGTTTGGGTGTGGTCTTTTTACGTTGGCCTTGTTTTGTCGGTGTATTCTCGGCTGAACTGAGGTGTTCAAAAGTTGCTGTGATTTCAACAACTGACGTATCTAAGTTAGGTTTTGTTTTCTAAGAAAAAAAAGATTGCTTTATGTTTTTCCGTTGAATTTGGTAACAAGTGCTGCTTTACCTGAAGCTCGTTTGCTGGGCAAGGAATTATAACGGAACAAAAATATAAACACATGTGTGGAGAATATTGGCTATGGGCTGACTGAGAACCCATAGCCGCTTTATTGAAACATTCATGATTAAATGATTATAAAATACCATATCCTATAATGTGAGACTTGCCCAGTAAAGGTGAGGGCCAGAAAAACGGGTCACAACATCACTTAAAAAACGAGGAGGGACAGGGGAGGATGGAGGGCAATTTTTTAAAAGGTGGTTTGTCGACGACAAAGCTTGCAGAATGACTCAAGACCACGAGTCTATAGGATGAGGAATGTTGGCAAATCAGTGCCCAGTCCTTCTCCCGTATCCCAACTCACATGTCATAGTGTTACATAACGATAATCTTCGTTTGTATAGTGCCGCAATGCTAGCCTATCTTATTACAATTGCACATTTGTATAAGGGTTTACATCCTGTAATAGACAGCATAATGCATACACAATTACCATTTAAGCAAACAATAATCATTTAAGTTGCACGAAAAACATAAAAATCCTTTTTGCAAGCAAAAATCTTCTTTATGTTTTTCCGTTGAATTTGGTAACAAGTGCTGCTTTACCTGAAGCTCGTTTGCTGGGCAAGGAATTATAACGGAACAAAAATATAAACACATGTGTGGAGAATATTGGCTATGGGCTGACTGAGAACCCATAGCCGCTTTATTGAAACATTCATGATTAAATGATTATAAAATACCATATCCTATAATGTGAGACTTGCCCAGTGAAGGTGAGGGCCAGAAAAACGCCAAAGCATCATGAAAATGATGCAGCCCCACCCAAAGGAAAAGCAGCACTGACCAAAGAAAAAGAATAAGAATGAAGGTGTCTGCCCCTGCTAGACATCTTCAATGAATTACATAAAATTAACACGATATTGAACTTGAAATGGATAATACTGACAACCCAGGAATAGAAAAATACCTCCATTGTTAGTCAGTCACTTACGTCTGTAATAAGAACTGGAGTATATAATAATATTGCAAGGTGTTTTAGAAAAGCAAGGAAGTAGCTGCCCCTGCTAGACTACTTCCTTGCCCTTGCGTGATTTGTAAAATAATTAGCTTTCTGATAATCGCTTTCCTGTTGAACTTAACTAGAGGTATTAACATTGCGTAAATATTGATTGAATTTCTGACTGCCCCTGCCTGTCAGTCGCTCAACTTATTGAACTTTGCTAGAGGTTGTAAAATTACTTAATTGTTGGTTGAATTGCTGACTGCCCTTGCCTGTCAGTCACTCAACTTATTGAACTTTGCTAGAGGTTGTAATATTACATAATTGTTGGTTGAATTGCTGACTGCCCTTGCCTGTCAGTCGCTCAACTTATTGAACTTTGCTAGAGGTTGTAATATTACATAATTGACTGCCCTTGCCTGTCAGTCACTCAACTTATTGAAATTATCATGAAAGTCATGTAGCAGTAAATAATAGGAGAGCTGTTCGCCCTTGCCGTACAGCCCTCCTAAGTGGTACAAAGAAGCAGCTGCCCATTGCATGACCACTCCCCTTCCCTGGTGTGGTTTGTGGAATAATTAGTGTTCTCAAAAGCACTTTCTTGCTGAACTTCAAAAGCCAAATAAATGCCATTGTACAAAGTAGCATTCAGGACACAAATGACCACCACTAAAACATCTGGTGGATAAAGTTTAAGAAAATCATTGTAACCTTTGTAATTCTTGGGAGATGAAGGGTACTCTGAGAAGAGTCCTAGTGCCATACAAATCCAGTGTCCTAAACATGTTCTGCTAGCTGAGGCAGGACTGAGGTAAGGTCCAAGATATGACTGCAACCAAACTGTTGGTGGTATAGATCGTACAGAAAATAGCTTATTCCCAGATAGTTACATTCCAAATTCACCAGCACCGTATCATGAAAGCTTTGGTGAACCACTGAAGTCCCCGGGTCAATAGGTCTGAAAGAAAAACAAGACTGGCCGCAGCATAGCATATGCAAGTAAAACATAGATAAATTGTCAGACCATTTTAACAACAACAGGACAGCATCTTAACACCCACGTAAGCATAAGACAAAACTATTCCAATGCTAGCATATATGCTGGTAATAACATACTTAAATATGTGAAAATTGGTGCTCACTGGGTGTGTACACATAACGGTTGTACAATAAGAGATTTGTATAAAGACACACACATGGCAAGATAACAGCAACTTGGTACATAATATGATCAATAGCAGTGGTAGTGATAAGGAAACTTGTGAATGAAAGCGTAAATGGATGATAACAACATGACATAATATGAAGTGTGGAAAAGTAAATAAATAAATGAATAAATAAAAAATCAATCAATGAACAAATCAATCAATGAACAAATCAATCAATAAATCAATCAACAAATCAATCAATAAATCAATCAATCAATGAACAAGTCAATGAACAAATCAATCAATAACTCAACAAATCAATCAATCAATCAATCAAATAAATAAACAAATCAATCAATCAATGAATAAGTCACTGAACAAATCAATCAATAAATCAATCAACAAATCAATCAATAAATCAATCAATCAATAAATCAATCAACAAATCAATCAATAAATCAACAAATCAATCAATCAATCAATCAATCAAATAAATAAACAAATAAATAAATAAATAAATAAATAGGTGGCCTGGATAAGTATCTGTCATACAACTAGCGTAAGACAACTTATGTCAGACAACCAGTGTAGACGCAATTAAGGTTGATACTCCATATGAAACCACACTGCAATAAAAGACTGGTGCAGGTTCTAGCATATTTCAGCTTACCTCCCTGAATATCACACAGCCATAAAATAAACAAGACTGGTGCAGGTTCTAGCATATTTCAGCTTACCTCCCTGAATATCACACAGCCATAAAATAAACAAGACTGGTGCAGGTTCTAGCATATTTCAGCTTACCTCCCTGAATATCACACAGCCATAAAATAAACAAGACTGGTGCAGGTTCTAGCATATTTCAGCTTACCTCCCTGAATATCACACAGCCATAAAATAAACAAGACTGATGCAGGTTCTAGCATATTTCAGCTTACCTCCCTGAATATCACACAGCCATAAAATAAACAAGACTGGTGCAGGTTCTAGCATATTTCAGCTTACCTCCCTGAATATCACACAGCCATAAAATAAACAAGACTGGTGCAGGTTCTAGCATATTTCAGCTTACCTCCCTGAATATCACATAGCCATAAAAATAAACCAAACTGGTGCAGGTTTGTGCATATTAAAGTCATAGTAGAAATAAAAACACCTTAAATTAGCAGACAGTAGACCATGTGGAATACACCTCACAAATATTATCATTATTAACAATCCTCATATTTAATTTTTGTAAACGTAACAAAGTCTGGGATAAACCCGATTTACATTGCAACAATTTGAGGATAGCCTTATTGTGGAATACATAACCCAAAATTAAAATTTTGAAATGCAGTACCCAAGGAGGGCCCTGAATACTAAGGAAGAAGAATGTACATAGTATTATCAAAAAACACTGCTAACATAGAATAGAAAAACTGCAACCCCGGGTGGTAAAGGGGGTGGAGGCCAGGTTACTAGATTACCATAAAGAATACAATGGCGGGAAAACCTGTCAGACATAAGTCGACGCTAAGCATCCCTTAATGCCAAGGTATACTTTACATTAATTAACAGTAATGCCAAATTAAGCAAAGCTTAATTAAATTAAGGCAAATACAAAATGACAGAACCATAAAGAATACAAAGGCGGGAAAACCTGTCAGACAGAAGTCGACGCTAAGCATCCCTTAATGCCAAGGTATACTTTACATTAACTAACATAAATGCCAAATTAAGCAAAGCTTAATTAAATTAAGGCAAATACAAGATGGCAGAACCATCATAATAACAATGGGCTAACAAGTAAGCCACATAAATGTGATATAACATCACAATAAAGTAAACTAGATAACCCGGCCAACCACGAATAACCCATTTTAAAGCGAAGAAAGTGCTTGCATTATGGCCGCACAAAAACAACTTGAATGGCAGCAACAAGAGGGTAGCCCTCAATTACAAATATCTTTTGGACTTCAATTTGAACTATAACCCCATGTGAAATAAAATACTTGAACATCTGATCACCATATAACCCCACGTGGCATACAACATCTTTCCAACGTTGGAACTAAATACACGTGACATAGAACATATATTCAAAACAGAAATTGAATTTTATTACCCGCTCAGGTTATAAAGTCGAACGTAAATGATATAAAGCACTCAATATCAGCGGGAGCACTAAATCTAAAAGATGGTCTTAAAACTGCTTCAAGAGCCCACAGCGATGGATGAATCAAAGCTAAATATACAGCTGAATCACACAAAATAAAGATGCCCCATACACACCGAAAATATAGCTTGAATTGTAATAAACCAAAAGCAATTATTTATGGACAGAATTTAGTGTCATTTTTTGGAGACTCATGATTGACCGATTGTTGTATTGCAATGCGAACATGAGGTCGTGTACTAACAAAACGATTCTGGAATTAGATTCATGAGAGCTCTAAAAAACAATAACTGAGCTAATAGATCAATTAAATGACACATACAAAAAGATCGGTCTAATGTAAATCAATACAAAGTAGGGCTATATGAAGTTCAAAACGGATAATAAACATGTTCAGCGAAACACAGAAGCATTCATCTAATTTCGATCTACAAGCCCATGCAGTTTTAACTATAAACAATGGACCCTAATAGAGACAAAAACGAAAATAAAACACTCGATAATGATCGCGGACAAATGATAACAACCAAAGGACATAAAATTAGGACTTATGAAGCGAAAATAATCTATAATTTACTCAACAACACACTGTGGCACACAAGCGTGTCGTAGCGTGGCACGAGCTCAAGGACACAAAGACTCCATGTAGTCGATCAATTAATAACACAATAACAATTAAAACGGTCAATTAACGACGACAGTACGTCACCTGTTGATATATACACTGGCTACCAAAAGATCAAGATTCAACTTACCGGGTAGCAATTTTTTAAAAGGTGGTTTGTCGACGACAAAGCTTGCAGAATGACTCAAGACCACGAGTCTATAGGATGAGGAATGTTGGCAAATCAGTGCCCAGTCCTTCTCCCGTATCCCAACTCACATGTCATAGTGTTACATAACGATAATCTTCGTTTGTATAGTGCCGCAATGCTAGCCTATCTTATTACAATTGCACATTTGTATAAGGGTTTACATCCTGTAATAGACAGCATAATGCATACACAATTACCATTTAAGCAAACAATAATCATTTAAGTTGCACGAAAAAACATAAAAATCCTTTTTGCAAGCAAAAATCTTCTTTGTTTAAACACAACGCGATATAATTTGGCGTTTTCACAGTTTACCAGTGTTTACAGCAGTGTATATAGTTATGTTTCACAGCCTTAGAAAACAATTGTTTCAAGTATTTCAAAAAGATTACAGGATATGTGTATCAATGTGTAAAATAGCAATTGAAATGTAAAAGCTAGTTGGAATAATTGTGTTGTGGAATAGCAAGCTGAATGCCAGGGTGCATTGTCTGTTTCATATGCATAACAATATTCGGTTCTTTTAAAAGGTAATTCCGTAGTTTTTGTTTCCATTAAAGTATAGATATTGGATATTATTTTCCCAAAACAGAAAAATGACGCTCATAACAAAAGGATTTATTTTGTGATGTATTTGCTTATATGTTTAATAAGTTTTCGCCCTAATATAACAAATTCTAAAAGATATAAATTAAATGATAATAATAATATTAATATGATTGGGTGAGGAAAACACAACAGAGCTAGGCTCTAAACAAAGTGTCTCCTAAAAAAATGATTTATTTGTGGGAATTATTTTTAACAAACCTGTGGTGGACTTTCCGCATTGTCGTCACTGTAAAAAAACGTTTCTAGCTTTAAAATAATGTCATTCGCCATGCACTAAATAAGAATTAAGAAATAAAGGGGTTGGTGAAATGAGTGAAACTGGTGTAAAAATCTTTGAAGGAGAGCAGAAAACGAAGGAAGAAAATAAAATGTATTAACAGTACAAGGGACACACAAACCTCTTAAAAATGGATTGCATTAATTCCTCCTCGGAATCAGAGTCCAAGGTTATCACTCGTCTTGCAGTATTTGCTTTTGAAGAAATCCTGGTGATCTCAAGTCTGAAACGATCAATGGAATTCATGGTTACACTGACTTGAAAACTTAAATGAGGATTGTTATGAAATGGATAGAGGGGAGAGGGGTGGTGTTGTGAAGTTAAAAATAGTCAGTCTGATCACGTGATAGATGTAAGTTATGATTGCAACTCACGTTGTAAATTTCTATTGAGTGTGAATCATAGTCTTTAACAAGCGACACTTCGGTGATTATCGGAATTTGAATCAGAGATTTTAAATCACTATTCTTGTAGAAGCTCTAAGGAGTTAATCATTGGACAGAAATCAGCTAGCAGAATCGATATCATTTCTTGTAAGAAAAGTTCATGTAACTTTATTCATTAAAAGATCAATACGCGAGTATTGAATTCTATAACATGGTCCTTCGAGCCGGATTAACAACTGTGGAAAACGTCGACTGAAAAACAGGCTTCAATTCAATCAATCACAAAATGGAAATAGGCAAAGCAAGAAAGGTGAGAGGCGGACATAAAGGGTACGTAAATAAGGTTATTTCACAAGCGAACGAGATATGTCATTCGTACGATGGTAGTGCAAAACAACGTGAACAACTCGCAGGACTAAAGTCATCGCTCGATGAAAAATTGCAAACACTGCAACGACTAGACAAACAGATATTAGAGATCATCAAAGAGGACGAAATAGAAAAGGAAATTCAAGAGTCTGGTGAGTTTTTGTTCACGATTTATAGTTGTTTAGCACGAATAGAAATGTGTCTTGGCGGATCGCAACCAACAACAAGCGAAAATGGCGCCACGTCCACACAAATTCACAACGCAAACGAAAGTGCTAAACTGAAACCAAAACTGCCTAAGTTAACACTAAAAGAATTCTCAGGTGACCCTACCCATTGGCAAACATTCTGGGACACTTTTGAAACAGCTATTTACAAAAACGACCAACTATCAGATGTTGATAAGTTTAATTATCTCAAGGGTTGTTTACGCGACAGTGCAGCAAGAGCAATTGACGGCATTCCATTGTCGAACGACGGTTTCAAATTAGCCGTAGATATCCTAAAGGATAGATTTGCCAATCCTCAATTACTTATATCGACGTATATGGATTCATTGCTAAAACTCCCAGCGGTAATTGAGATTGAACAAATTTCTAAACTGAGAGATTTATATGATAAACTAGAAATAAACATTAGAAGCCTTGAAAAACTTGACATTAAATCGGAAACGTACGGAAATTTGCTGTCGCCTATCATAATGAGCAAAATACCATCTGAATTAAGGTTAATAATCAGTAGAAAATTCGACAAGGAACATTCATTTGATATCCAAGAATTGATGAAAGTAATCAAAGCCGAACTCGAAGCGCGCGAAAGATGTGCAGCGCTAAAAGTCAACAATCAAAACACACGCACCAACATGCCAAAATCTCAACATCACTTGAAATCTACCCCAGCAACAGCATCAGCATTGCTTGTCGAGCGAAATCGAGATGTTTATTGTAGTTTTTGCTCAGGTAATCATTGCTCGGTAAAATGCAATGTTTACAGTGATTCACCTTCACGCAGATCGATTGCGAGACAGAAGGGACGGTGTTATGTCTGTCTGAGAAAAGGACATGTAGCAAGAAATTGCCGCTCAACACGTGTTTGTGAAAAATGCGCCGGAAAGCATCACACCGCTCTGTGCGAAAAGGAAAAGGCAGATTCAGAAGAATCTCAAATAAAGGAACAAGCTAAACAACAACCGGACAGAAACACCAACTCTACTGCTAAATCCAATGAAAAATCGACGTCAAATAATATTTGCAACACTACTCAGAACACACCAATTCTATTGCAGACAGCAGTCGCGCCAGTAGGTCGTCCTGACAAACCAAATTTGAAAGTGAACGCAAGAATTATCTTTGATTCGGGCAGTCAGCGATCTTATATAACAAATAATTTAAGTCAACAGTTAAACTTGAAACCGATATGTACTGAGAACTTGATAATTAAAACATTTGGCCAAGAAACAAAAATGACCACGTGTGAACTAGTGCAACTGTCCGTCACCAGTATTGAAGGAATGGAACTATATGTAGATGCGTATAGTGTACCATCTATCTGTAAACCGCTAAGTAATCAAATTGTTAATGTAGCTGTTGATAAATATCCTGTCCTTAAAGAAATGGAACTTGCAGACATTCCAGAGAATCCAGAAAGCGTTGAAATCGATGTACTACTAGGTGCTGATTATTATTGGAACTTTGTAACTAACAATATAAGAAAGATCGATTTACCAGGTCCCACAGCTATTTATACGAAATTGGGATGGTTGTTATCTGGACCTGTTGCACATGATAGTCAAGGAAATCCTGAATCCTCCGTCCAATTGAATTCCACACACATACTCAAGATTGAAGTCGATACAGCCGAGATAGAGAAGGGGGAACTTAATGACGTCAAGCAAGAGCTAAAAAGGTTCTGGGAATTAGAATCACTAGGGATTCTAGACGACGAATTGTCTGTATATGATAAATTCAATCAAGCTATTCACTTTGATGGAGAACGATACCAAGCAGAGTTACCCTTTAAAGAAGGACATCCCATACTACCAGATAACTATGATACTTGTTTGGTAAGGTTAAAGAATCTCCTTGCAAGACTACGAGCCAAGCCTGAAGTCATGAAAGAATACAACGAAATCATCCAGGAACAGTTAGAGAAGGGAATCATAGAACCTGTACCTGATGAAGAAGAACGTTCACCTGACTGTGGTACTGTTCACTATTTGCCACACCGTGAAGTAATTCGTACAGACAAGGAAACGACAAAGTTACGAATTGTATACGACGCATCAGCACGTGGTAACGGTGCTAGTTTGAACGACTGTTTGTTATCAGGACCTCCACTGTCACCTCTAATTTTTGATATATTACTTCGTTTTCGATTGCATAAGGTTGCAATGGTTGCAGACATTGAAAAGGCCTTCCTGAACATTTCTGTAAAACCTGAACATCGCTATTACTTACGATTTTTATGGGTAGACGACCCATTCAGCGAGAGTCCAGCCATACAAGAAATGAGATTCAAACGCGTCGTCTTCGGTGTCACGTCAAGTCCGTTTATTCTGAATGCAACAATAAGACATCACATGAATCAATATTCTGATACAGACCAAGAACTCGTCGATGAAGTGCTACGCTCTCTTTATGTAGATGATTACGCATCGGGATCAACAGATTCCGAAGCAGCATTTCGTCTATCGAACAAAATCAAGACAGCAATGGCTGAAGGTGGTTTCAACATCAGGAAATGGACAACAAATTCTGAAGACTTGATGAATAAGTGGAGCGATAGTGAAGAATTTACTGAAGTCAACTCATCTCCAGTTACTCAACCTTCAGTCTTGGAAGAAGAAGAAGCATACACAGAACATCAGCTACCAAAGTCTAGTGAATCCAGTCCAAGAGTACTAGGTCAGTTATGGGACACTGATCAAGATGAATTCAAATATAACTTTGTGAAACCTCTAATAGGTATTGATGTCGAAAAGGTTACCAAACGTATGGTACTTAGTGCTACGGCCAAATTCTTTGATCCATTAGGACTCATCTCACCAACTGTACTCATGTTTAAACTGATGTTTCAAGACCTCTGTAAGAAGGATTCTGGTTGGGACGATGAACTTGAAGAATCATTACAAGATGAATGGAAATCTCTTACAGATGATCTACGAGAGGTTGAGAACATATCATTAGCCAGATGTTATTGTCAACATCTATTCGATTCCGACGTCAAATCAATTGAATTGCACGTGTTTGGAGACGCATCGGAAACTTCGTATGGTTCATGCATCTATATTCGTTGTGAACACGAAACAGAAATTCATTGCAGTCTGGTCGCTGCAAAGACAAGAGTAGCACCTATGAAGAACTGTACTATACCTCGACTAGAACTATTAGCGTGTTTGATATCTGTTAAACTAGCTCATAGTGTACAGCTGTCGTTAAATGGAGTATTAGTTATCGACGATGTCATATATTGGACTGATTCTACTGTTGCTCTAAGTTGGATCCAAGGTGTAACAAAGGAGTTTAAGCAGTTCGTACAGAATCGTGTCACTGAAATAAGAAGGTTGTCATCTTCCGATTCTTGGAAATATTGTCCGACTGACAAAAATCCTGCGGACATTGCATCTAGAGGAGCCAAAGCTTCCGATCTAGTCAAAGAAGACAAGTGGTGGAATGGACCGACATTCTTAGTTCAATCACGCGATCAATGGCCACAAACACCCAATCACAAAGCTACTAATCAAGAATACGAGCAAGAATTAAAGTCTACAAATGTGAGCACAGCTTTGAATGCAGTTGAGAGTGAAAAACCACGTGTACAGCTAAGCAAACTGATTTCCATTTCAAAGTATAGTTCTGTTCTGCGACTCATAAGAGTAACTGCTTATGTTCTTCGTTTTGTAAATAATATTAAATGCCGAATGGAACATCAAGAAACATTATCGTCTGAGCTCAGTGACGTTGAAATAAACTTTGCAGAGAAACTTTGGATTAAAGAAGTACAAGAAGAAATTGAACACAAGTCAACGTTTTCACAGATGAAAGAATCCTTGAACCTGAAGAGAGATCAACACGGAATTCTCCGTTGTCACGGTCGCCTTGACAACGCACCATTGCCTCATGACACAATATTTCCCATGCTTCTGCCAAGTAAACACGAATTCACAGATTTAATGATACGATTGTGCCACAAGGCTGTAATGCATAATGGCGTCCAAGAAACACTAGCACAGTTAAGGTCACGGTTTTGGGTCGTGAAAGGACGTCAGTCAGTTAAACGAGTTTTGTCACAGTGCAGAGTTTGTAGAAAACTAGAAGGAAAATCCTATGTGACTGTAGAGTCTCCTCCTCTTCCAGAGTTCCGTCTGAATGATGATTTTGCCTTTACTAATATTGGCGTTGACTATGCTGGTCCGTTATTCGTAAAGGACATTTATTCAGATTCCAATCATATGAACAAAGCATACATTGCTTTATATACTTGTGCCAGCAGCAGAGCAGTACACCTAGATCTTGTTCCAGATGCTTCATCTAACGCTTTCATTCGAAGTCTTCAAAGATTTATTTGCAGAAGAGGAATACCGTCAAAGGTATTATCAGACAATAGTAAAACGTTCAAGAGTAGAGAAGTAAAGAATTTTACGTCATCTCAAGGTATCTCGTGGAAGTTCAACGTTGCCCGTTCACCATGGTGGGGCGGATTCTTTGAAAGATTGGTCCGAAGCATGAAACGATGTCTAAAGAAAACTTTAGGCAATGCGAAGTTGACATATGAAGAGCTTTTAACTTTAGTCGTCCAAGTAGAAAGTGTCTTGAACTCTCGTCCTTTAACTTACTTAAACGAAGATGGTGGCGAACCTTTAACACCATCACATTTGGTACTAGGAAAGAGACTCCTATCTAAACCGTCTAATGTAGGTTTAAGTCACAGTGAAAGTGCACAAGATGCTTTGAAGAGAGACAAATATCTTCAAACAGTTTTGACACATTTTTGGAATAGATGGAAGATTGACTATCTTACACAGCTTCGAGAACACCATCGTCCAAGGCAAAGTTACGGTTTAACTATTCATGAAGGAGACATAGTCTGTATAAAGGAAGACAAGAAACCGCGACAAAATTGGAAACTTGGAAGGGTACATCGTCTACTTACTGGTAAAGATAAGAAGGTACGTGCAGCCAAGGTCAAGGTGCACAACAACAAAGGAAAGGCTGTCGAAATATCAAGACCTGTACAGAAGTTATATCCAATTGAGTTACAATCAGATCAGTATTCAGGACCTTCAAGGAAGGAATCCAAGGAAAACTATGTACCATTAACATTTGTGAAACATGTTTTACAAGAGAACATAGTTGAACATTAAGTTGAACATTATTTAGTCGCTTTGATTGACTCGCGTCAATCAAGGGCGGGAGTGTGTTGTGAAGTTAAAAATAGTCAGTCTGATCACGTGATAGATGTAAGTTATGATTGCAACTCACGTTGTAAATTTCTATTGAGTGTGAATCATAGTCTTTAACAAGCGACACTTCGGTGATTATCGGAATTTGAATCAGAGATTTTAAATCACTATTCTTGTAGAAGCTCTAAGGAGTTAATCATTGGACAGAAATCAGCTAGCAGAATCGATATCATTTCTTGTAAGAAAAGTTCATGTAACTTTATTCATTAAAAGATCAATACGCGAGTATTGAATTCTATAACAGGTGGGGGCGTGCTACAAAGAAATGTCTTTACATATCCACTTACTCGTTGTCTAAGATATTTGAACTCTTTTTGATTGGAGTCCCTTCTGCTGAACTGAGTGATGATAACGCCTGCACCAGATCGTCCATCTCGGCGTTTTCCTAATAAGCATGCAAAAAATTGAATGCACTTTTGTCATAACAAGACTAATAATGATAGAATTAATAAATATGATATCGTAAGGGGCCGGCCATTTAACTGTAACTTATCATTGCAAACTAGTGCTTGCACCCCCCCCCCCCCCCCTCCTTCCATAAAATGGTCCATCTCTAACCGCAGACAACATAGCTTACTTTTTGGAATTCTTTGCCGATGTCTTCATCTTCGCTCGAACTTGGAATAACTATTAAAGGTGTGTCGTCGAGCTAAAACAGAAAAACAATATCTATATGAAAACTTTCAACTTGACAAAGTCGACGTATGAGTCCAACCTAACTAACCTTCATAGCACGACCTTTAAAAACACTGACACCAGGATGAAAGGTCTCCTCTCCACTGTAATCAAAGGTTTTCGCCTTACGTGATCTGTTGTTAACTACAATTAAGATGTTAACGTTAACAAAAAATGTGTTAACTTTAAACATAAAACACCGAATGAACTTTTATCGTTATCTCATATTTTGATGATCACTGGCAATTGTCAGAAATCTCTCGGGGTTTATATGCATTTATCATTGACCGGGTATAACAAATTAAGTCTTATAAACAGGACACTAGCTAAACCAAATTTAGTATCCTATCGGAGCACCCCTACCTCTACTGGGGGAGCAAGTAAAGGGTATTGCAATTTTTATTATTTGGTTAAAATTAACCCTTATTCATGGTTTTCATATCTTTCTTTGATCCAGGTAACATGTAATGGTTTCCTGTGTATGCCAAATGAATATCTGATTTACCCTGTCCGTTGAAGGGCTTCGTCACAGTTGTTCTCTAAAACATATTTTTAAAATATTAAAAATGTTAAAAGGTTTGATTATTTTACGGCGAATAGTTGATATTATTTTACATATATCCTTCCATTCATGGCATGGACTAAAAATATCATCTCTATCCATCTCGTTCTGCTTCTTATATTACGAATATCTTATTATTCGTTTTTTTTTTTAATTTGTGCTGCAATAACATACCTGGTACGATAGCTATTACCCAATGAGAATGTAAGCTTACAGTAAAGTTTACTACTATTTAACACTGGTTAAAATATAATCTTTACTGAACTTGTAGTATTTATGGTATTCCTAATCCGAGCGGGGTGCGGGAAGTGTGGCTTTGGTGCTCAAGGGGTAAACGTCGCGGGGGGGGGGGGGGGGGGGGGGGGGGGGTGACTCCGGTGGTAAACGATCGGGGATCCTCGTCGTTTCGTTTAGAAGTAAAAATTACGTTTTGGTCTCTTTTAGGGTTTAAAATATGAGATATGCCTAATTTCACATTCTTTAGTATCTTTTAGGGGTTGAATAGCACTGAAACTCATGATTTTGGTATCTTTTAGATAAGAAAATTTTGAAAAAACCTCCGGTATTTTTTAGGGGCGTTTTTTTTTAAATTCCGACAAGCATCCCCGATCGTTCATCCCCGGAGTCCCCCCCCCCCCCCCCCCACCCCCGGGGTAAACGTATTTCAGGGATAAAACTCAGCGATTTGGTCATTTTTCAAATCCTTATTTTTCAGTATAGGGGTAGAAAAAGAAACCTGTATGTCCATCTATTTATATGAATATAATGATTTAGGTATCTTTTAAGGATGAAAATTTGTGCCTTTTTGAATTCGAAAAAATTTTTACGAAAAAATTTCTGGTATTTTTTAGGGGTCCCGGTGGCCCCTTCCCCCATCCCCCTCCCCCCTCCCCCACTCCGATTTCCCCCACCCCTGATTGATGTGATTTATGGTGACCAAAAAGAAAGAACAGAACAGAACAGAAAAAAGAACAAACAAAAAATGAAGAAAAGGACGTCAACTTACGTCTTGCCAGTCTATAGCATGTATGTTTATATTGAATAGGATAGCGGCAGATCTAATAACCACATGGTTAGCCATTTCATTTCTCAAGGCCTTTACCGCTTCTTTCCAGGAGTTGGGTCTCTGCCCTGTTTGTGCAAAATCCTCATCGGAAAGAAACAATAATAAATCTTGTTTCTCGACAGAACCATCCTTACATGAAGAAACAAATCAGATTGTTAGTTTTAATGAAAATTAATTTATTAATCATTTATCATTCATTAATTCATTATTTGCTCATCATATTAATCCTTGCTAATGGAATCAAGGTAACTCCGGAACATTCAAGGTTCAAAATGGTACCTCATCAATGTTTTCAACTACTTGGTTCATCATCAGGTAGTCTTCTATCATATCAACAACTTCGTGCGTTTCTAGTCTAAGAGCTTTCCCACGACACTGGTAAAAGCACCTGTTTTGGACACCACTTGGATCTTCCACAAGCGTAAAGCCTTTGTGCTTGGCAGCTAGTAAACACTGAATGCGTCTGTTTGCCATCTATTAAATTGTATACAAGGATTAACACGTGTTCTAATTTGAAAAACGTTTTTAAAGTCTTTTAACAATTAAAAAAAACTTACCTTGTACTTCAGCTGGTATGAAAATCAGGAAATTAAAAGATTGTTTTTGGAGAAGTAGCTGAAAATACAAAATATATACGCGCGGAGCAACAAAGAATGTCTGCACTCAGTTGAACTCACGTGGAGAAGGAACAATTTTAGCAAACCTCCTAATTTATGTAATGGAGATAATTTCAATCTGATAAAAAGACATAGCTCATATTCAATGTATATTCACCCTCCCATCTGTTTACGGTCTCGGTCCAAAAAAAAAATTCCGTCCCAGTCTTATGTGCCCGACTGTAACAGCTGCGTGACCATCCAGATGATGTTTCAAGTATTAATGATTGTTCATCTTGAACTAAGAACTTAAAACACAAGTAAAATTATCATCTAATTACCTATATTTTTGAAAATATTCTATTTTGGAAATATTCTTCGAATCAACAATTAGTGCACGTTGACAGGGAGAAGGTCGTGCGGCATAACCTGAATAAACAATGCTAAGACAAGGGAAAGAACGAAGAAATGATAAGGAGATAGGATAGTGCAGTATAATGCAGATTCCTGTCAGCAAATGAAGATAAGTAGTGACGATCATGCTAATGATATAATGAATGACCTGACATGACCACAGATGAAGATCAAATGACATATGGAAATTAGAATGAATAATTGCTAAAAATGCTACTCAGTTTAAATAACTTTTTTTTAAATTTGTAAAAAGTAGTATGTCTGTTTTATCTTTAATATATGTTTTAAAGGCAGTTCTAAAATATGAACCCCATTACTCGCGACTTGGTACCCGCGACACGCGACTTGGTACCCGCGACCCGCGACACGCGACGAAAAACCAAACTGTTATTAAAGGGGTACTTGGACGTAATGTATGTGTTTATTCATACCTGACATTTTGATGACGTCATACACACAAATAACACACATATTTTTACCATTTTGTTTTGAAAAGATTCATATTCTGATCAATTTTCCTTTCTTAGGATTGATTATGTTGACATTTTTTTACTTCATAGTTACAAAGAAATGTATGTGATCACGGCCTATGTTGTGCTTATGACGTCATCAATATTTGTAAAAAAGCTCAAAAATGAAATACTTCTCATACACATTTTTGAAAATTAGTCTTCAAAATGATTAGTATGACTCTTGGGCATTCTTTTGGTAATGTTACATTGCTGATTTATTGAAATTTAACTTCATCCAAGTACTCCCCTTTAAAGGCCACTTGTAATGAAACTAGACGCATAGCTGCGTGAGCTCGGGGTTCTCTTTAGAGGCGATTCAGGAAAAGTGTTGAATAGTTAGATAACGGATCGAATGGCCACTCGATTTTAGGGCAATAACTGATAAACTTTCGTCTCACTTCTAATTTGTTTTGATTATGTCTAAATAACATTAGAATTCGTGTTGGTATTCGACTAGGCTCACGAGTACGTGGAGAGCGACTAATACGTCTATAATTATAAAAACAAACCTTGAATAACGAGATCTCGTAATACTTGTACTGTTTACTGTGATTTCTGCATCAATACATAAGCTTGCATGCACAGTTAAACAACTTGTTTTATCTAAGATATCACAATCGCTAAACAATGAAGTATTAACAACAGTATGGTTGTAGTAATCGAGAAAGTTGACTGTTTTGTACCTGGCATTATAAATACAGTTAATAATGATATCAAAACAGTAGAGCAAGAAATGTTTCTTTGAAAAAAAAGCACAATGAAAGAAGCAATATACTTAGCATAAATATTGAGAAAAAGTGATCAACTTTGGCAAAGCTGCTCCACATTCAGAGTCACATGGCTTGTAAACAGTGATCGGTAATCTATGTTCTTCGCTTTGAGTACTTGTAATGTCCGCTTTCTCGGCGATAGTACTGTGTTGATATTCACATATTGAGTTGTTCATCGTTTCAGTATATAATTCGATTTTGATAAGATTGGTAGCTTTGATAGAGACCCGGGGGGGGGGGGGGTACTCCCTTCATATCTGGGTAGGGGTGTTCCGCTGGGATCTTGTAGGGATTACCCTGTTTATGACAAAAAATACGTAACTTCCATACCCTGTTTATGACAAATTACAATTGCTTACGAACACTATATGATTTGTACAAATATATCAATTCAGACACACGTGCTGCTCTTATCTTCTTTTAAAGTCAACGATCTTATTCCTGCCGATTTCCTAAATGCAAAATGATTTCTCTCATTTTTTTGGCCCTGATTATGACAGAAAATTTGGATTAAATTGGAAATAGAGTAGAATTGGATACCCTGTTCATGACACCAAGCTCGAAAAACCCCGGGGAGAGAGTTCAGGAGATAGTTCACGATAAAGTTTCACTCTAAATTTCACTCCAAGTTCCACGATAATTTCGCGGTATCTCTCCAAATGCTCTTTCCGAAAACGCTCGACATCTTTTAGTGTGGCTATACCGCGAAAGGTGTGTGGATTTGTATGTGATTTGAGCGTATTTAAAAAAAGAAGTTGATTTCGTACTGGCTTGAATCGCTGTGAACGTCGTCGAAGCACATGGAAAAATTGATAATACTGCACATGCGGCATAATTTGACCATACCGCGCATGCGGGGCAATTCTGCGATGAAGACAATCTCGTACCCTGAGTCCTCGTTACTTCGGCCAGCGGCTCGAAACAAGTACTCTGGCATAATCCACTGAAAAGTCCAAGGTTTCTTGGACTTCCGGCTGCGCATGCGCCTTTACGGCCAATGTACAAACCGACAATGGGGAATCGAGATTATGTCAGAGCTGATATTTAAGGTGGCTGGACACAGTTTCGGAAAGCTACAAATAGACTCCACAAAATTACAAATAGATTATGAAATCGTTCAATTTGAAAATGTTCCTCTATCTATATTTAAACAATTTTTTCGTGAAAGTTTACCTAATAAGTAAAGTTTAAAATGATGAGTATCTTGGGTAGATCCTCATTAATATTTATGAGTTATGGGGAATTCCTGAAAAACAGGTTTCGAGTTTTATGTCCAAAATTCGCCCATAGATTTTTGTCAAACTTTCATGTCACAATATGAGTAATTTCCGAACTGACAACGGAGTTTCAAAAATTTAAATCTGGGAATTTTTGAGAAATGATGCTTCAAAGTTTGTTTTGGTTTTTCGGACTCCATTCAATGTACAACAAAAAATGAGCCGTAGAAAAATAACGGTTTATGTAATCATTGAAAGTTTTTACACAAACAATGACTCATGTCTCAGATTTATTGTAAGCAAATTTGAAAGCGTTAGCTTAAATAGTCTTCAAACTACGGCTCTACGGCTAAAAAGTATATTTTATGACAACATTTGTAAATCCAACATTTTTAGTAAAATCCGCATTTCTCGAAAACTGCTCCATAGATTTTTTTTAAACTTTCTCATGTTCGAATTCAACCTATTCACAACAAAATACATTTCTTTTCATCTGAGTGAGGACTTTCTAAGTAGCGAAAAATCAAGGATGAATACTGACAACTCAACGGACTCGGCTTTTGTCCCGCACAAGTCCCGAGCTCAGTAAAATCTTAATAAATTTACATAATGTCACGGTCACGCAGTCGCTGTCTGCAGGGAAGCCCATCCGCACGCTTGAATTTTGCTAATAAATGATAAAAAATTCAAGCTTGGTTGTTGTCGTTGTGTTTAAAATTTTGTGCACCGAGCTTCGTCGTAATGACAAAAATTTTGAAAAGACGCAAGAAAGAATAAACAAAAAAATTACCTTGTGGTATTTGTTACAACCATCTCTAGTAGCTGCACTATGGCAACTACTCTTCCCAACAAGGAAAAAAAAATTAATAAGAATCGATCGGCGCATCGATCAACATACGGCGATATCGTCAATGAAAATGGATTTTCCTAGTGATATTGTGGAAGTTTTGGAATAAAATTCATAGATTGTAATTATTATTTATTGAGTAAACATAATCCGAAAGGATTTTAGGTTAATTTGTGATTTTCAACGAGCTAGAAGAGAAACATTCTGTCGGCCGATGGCAGCCGTGTGTGACGAAGCGCGAAACATTAAATAATTTCCTAACTATTGCTTCAAATTGGCTGAAATTCTCTAGGAAGGTAAAGAAAATAGCGATTCACAAGTACAGACTTAATTTTTTATCATATTTTATATATTTTCTACTGGTAAAAACGGTCACAAACATCAAGGTTGAGTTCATTTGTGTTTACGGTTGTTTGCGCTTGCGTGTTTGTCAAAATTGAATGACCAATCAAATTTTAACAAAAATCGGATTATGTCAGACCCCTTGTTTTCCGCTGCTGGCGAGAAAAAACGCGGGCTCTGAGTATGAGATTGCGATGAAGACGACCAAGAATGCCGAAAACTTAACTCGGGATTCCTTTTGGAACCCCGAGTAAACACATATATCTTATTAGACAGTTGGATGTGGAATATGGTTGGATATTTTTACGAGTCACGCTGTATTTTGACGAGCCTTCAGGCGAGTCAAAATGCAAGTTGACGAGTAAAATATCCAGCCATATTCCACATCCAACTGTCTAATAAGTTATTTATTATCCAACCATCTCGTAAAAATGACAAAAAGGGTCGAAAAAATCGAAAAAATAGTAATTTTTATTTCCTTAAAAAAAATAAGTTGGACATTGCGTGACGTACGTATTGCATTCTGATTGGCTCATTTTTCATACAGGTCAAACCGGTTTTAGCAGCTCACACAAACACGCCGTTTTAGCCGATTATCAATGTAATTTTCTCGACTGTTTTTGCACAAATTTTGGCTGTATTTTGAGAAAAAAGGGGGAGAACGTCAACTAGACAAATGAAACAATGGCTACCGTTTGGAAACTTTGATGAAGTTAAATGAAAATGCAGTAACAAAGGAAATGTTGTGTCAAGAACTTGCAGCGATTGTAGTGCTTTCGTTTCCATTCGTGAATCGTCGTTGCTTGCTTCAATTAGCTTTACATTTCTACTATAAAGGACATTTTTGCAGTTCTTCCACTGAAGGATACATTTTGTTGTATTAAGGTAAAATTTCATTTTTTTTTACTTTTCCTTTTACGAGCTAGTCAGTCAGCTTATATGTCAATAAACTTGTGAGCTTACAAAGCATTTTCTGTTCTCTGTGTTTACATGTTCACTTTGACTCTGTTTTCAATTTTAATTTCGACATTTTCGTTATCTTATTATCTTATTAACAGAAGAATCGAAAGCGTTTCTGTAGAAAACGTTCAAAACTAATTCAGTTTGCCTTGCAGACAGATGAAAACCTGTTAAACTGGTTTAGACAGCGAAAAATATCGCTGTATATTTTTACTCGATCCAGTCTTACTCACGCGTTATTTTTTACAAGTTGGATAATAAATTGTACTATTATCAGTGCTCAAATTACAATTTTCAACTCTGCATCACACTGATGTTTATATAGTAATAAATAATCATATATCATATACTGTAGTCATGTGAACAAACTGTTAATGATGTTGTTTCATAGCGTACTAGTGGGATGTAACGTAGGATCCTGTTTAAAAACACATCCAGCACGTCCGTAAAAAAGTTCTCGTAAGTCTATTCAAGCCCGTCTTCAAACGCGAAAGTCTTGCGACAATGTTTGACAACTTATTTTGTACTAGTATTATAGTATATGTTAGTTGCTATTTCTAATTGACAGACACTGGCACGCGGTTTTCCTTGGCCCATTTCTTCATTGTACGTATGATGTACTCCACCTGAGGATTGGCGGTGTTACGAAGAATTTGAAGAACATCGCGAAGAGTTTCCCTGAAAAAAACATACAATTAAAACAACAAAAAAATGCTATTGCCCAGAATATGTTCTATCGTTCTCCAGGAAATTGAGTGCACACCTTTTTTCAAAGAGAAACGTGTTTCTACTATGAATTTCTACTTTCCGTATGAAAAACCCATGAAAACGTTATGAAAATGTAATTCATTGGTCATGAAATCCGCGTTTCTAAGATTTCATGGTATAAGTTGACCTAAGGGATTCCCCATGAAATACTTTAATGGGCCATGAAAAAGATACAAATAGGCTGTAAAAATGTTTTCATGTGCCATGGAAATGATGCTACACAACGAAAATGGATTGACGAAATGGGGGATTTCGTTGATTTAAATCAAACGAGTTTAAAAGAAATTTTTAGAAATGCAACTATTATAATCAAGACCTGTAAAGATTGGGCTATTTTCAAGTTGGAAGCATCTTTGTGCTGTTCTCCGAGTATCAGCAGTAGTAGCCGCTGTCCGCTGGTCATCAGTGATCCTTACCTTGGTTCATGTCCAGCTATTATCTGTTGGAAGATCCCCACACACGCCCCTCTCTTGCCCTCCCAGTATTCAGGGTTCGGGTCTAATCGTTCAAGGACGTCAAAGGCTTTAGCAGCATAATAAAACTGGCCCATCTATAGATAATAAAAATGTAACAATAAAGTTGAGTGCAGAGTGGGTGGCGCGATGCACTGGATAAATCTCCATCCAGCACAGGCAGCCCAAGCAATCTACTTGTCTTCTTTTCAAAATGGCGGTTCATTGGAAGGACGCGAGTTCGAATCCCACGCTGGGAGACTTGAAAAAAAAATATTTTCTTATCACTTGATTTTTAAACCATATTTTTCTTACTATTTTTACTTTTTATTTTTCTATAAATTGAATTTTTTCATTCACGATTTCTATTTTTTCCCTATTACATATATTACTAGATTCTAGTGATATATGTAATAAAGGGAAAAATAGAAATCGTGAATGAAAAAATTCAGTTCATAGAAAGTCTCCCAGCGTGGGATTCGAACTCGCGTACTTCCAATGAACCGCCATTTTCCAAAGAAGACAAGTAGATTGCTTGGGCTGCCTGTGCATCCAGCTGATAAATATAAAGTGGACAATAATATCCAGGTTTTTAAAATTTGTGCAGCCAGCTGCGGATTTTCAGATGGATTTAAGATTATTTGAAGGGGGTGACAAGATGAAACAAAATATCTCCAACTCTGTCTATATGGAATAGTATTGGTAGGGTTTGTACAAGAAAAGTAGTTTTTGTTGGTTGGTCAAACGATTGACGGTTAGAATGAAAGGGCAATTAAATTTCAGTTTTGTTTGCACCAGGTAAATTTTTTTTGTGAGTTTGCTGAGTATGTAATGTGAATTTTTGTTCTCCTGTTGTTTGGCTATATTTATTTATTTGTATATTTATTTTATATTTTATTTTATCTATTTTTATTTTATTTTTATTTTTATTTTATTTTATTTTATTTTATTTTATTTTATTTTATTCTATTTTATTTTATTTTATTTTATTTTATTTTATTTTATTATTATTATTATTATTATTATTATTATTATTATTATTATTATTATTATTATTATTATTATTATTATTATTATTATTATTATTATTATTATTTTATGTATTTTTTATTTATTTATTTTTATTTTATTTTATTTTTTTTTTTTTGCTTCGCTTGTCTTGTTACAGGAATTTAACTTTGTTAAGCAAAACAAAAAGAAAACTCATCCCTTTTGCTTTAGTTTCCTAGTGGTGCATCACAAAAACAAAAAAACAAGTAGTGAGGGGTGGTAGTTATGGCACTGATAAAAACAAAATAATTGAAAGGATTCCAATGTACCTTGTAGCAGTCATTAGCAACTAACTGAAGTAAGCTAAATGACTCTCCTGATGTCTCCATTTTAAGATAGAGTTCCCAGGCTAGTCTTGCTTTACGGTTCATGATATCTAAAAATATGTAACCAATATTTTATTGTGAGGATATATAAAAAATATACAAGAATGATGCCTATTATCATGAGAAAGACTTAAATCCAATTAGTTTTGCCTTCATCCCTTTACGATTTGTAATTACATATTTTACAACACTGTAACTTGTAATCTGTCTGGAATCTGCTGTACATGGACTAATCACAATGTATATATGAGAAGAAAATTCTTCATGAAACTCAGTTTATACGAGCGATTTTTGCTGCGATTTCTACAGTGATTTTTATAATTTGGTCAGAAAAGTCCAACTGTGACAGATGGCTGTGATCTGCAACAATCTATTTTGAACATAAAAAACACTTTCCCAACAATTAATTTCAGTCATGCTTTATTAATTCTTCTATAATTGCAATTCATCTATTTTTTCGACGTTTTTTTCTAATATGTTGTTTAGTCAACAATGGCAGAAGCAGAACTGAACCAACTCTGTGATGCAAGTCAGCCAACCATTTATACTACATTATTTTATACTTACAGCATCTAGCTAGCCAGCTAAGATATGTATAGTCATTCTTGATCTTTTCTGACTGAATCAACATAAATATCTGAAACATATGACAGAACACATGAAAGTGATGACTACTTCCAAGGTAAAACTAATTATAAAAGAAATAATTGTCAGTGCACCAAATCGAAATATGGCGAACGGTGCGGTTATGTACTGGAGGGAGATTACAGAGGCTAGTCAGTTGTCACACATCAATAATGTTTTGTGTTGATCCTTATATTTTGGTTTAACTTCAATTAGTCAGAGTGTATCCGCTGGACTGTTTACCTAGATGACTGACAAGCCTTGTGCTCAAGATTTCTGCCATTTTTGGATTAGGGGAATTTGAAATACTGGAAACAGTAGAAGATCACATTTACAGCTGAAGGTATTGCACAGTGACTGGATAAATTAAAATCATTTAGTCTTAAAAATACCTCCTCAGATTCCTTATAGTTTCCAACAGCTGCCTTTGCTTGTGCATAGTTAAAGTTGAATGTATCGTCATTATAGAAATAACTCTAAAAGAACAAAACAGATGTAAGTTTATACAATAATCATGTGCCAGTATACTTGACTAGCCTGTCTAAATATCAAACAAACAAACAGACAAACAGACAAACAAACAAACAGACAAACAGACAAATGAACAAACAGACAAACAGACAAACAGACAAACAGACAAATGAACAAACAGACAAACAGACAAACAGACAAACAAACAAACAGACAAACAAACAAACAGACAAACAGGCAAACAGGCAAACAGACAAACAAGCAAACAAGCAAACAGGCAAACAGGCAAACAAACAAACAGACAAACAGGCAAACAGGCAAACAGACAAACAGGCAAACAGGCAAACAGGCAAACAGGCAAACAGACAAACAGACAAACAGACAAACAGACAAACAAACAAACAGACAAACAGACAAACAAACAAATGAACAAATGAACGAACGAAAGAACGGACGAACGAACAAACAGAAATAAAGTTTTATTTTTGTTTTGTACATGTATCTGATATACCCAAGGACAATCATAAATGTATGGTATAGGGTTGCACATACTGCAAGGCACAACAGAAATGAGGATGTCGTTGACAGTACCTTGATGGAGTTCAAATAAATCAGTACATCTTCAAACTGCTTGAGAAGGAAGAAACAAGCAGCCATACACTGACGACCAGGTATAGTGTCTGACAAAATAAATGGAACAATAAATATCAAGAAAAATAAGCGAATGAACAAATAAACAAATGCATGGGCAATCACCTTAAAAAGCAAATAATAATAACATTAGCTAGTCAGTGGAGTATTCAAAAAAAAGAAAGAAAGAAAGAAAGAGAAATACACAGTTTTGAGTGTATTCAATTTTACTTCAAGTAAACCTAAGTTATTCTACTTTTAACTGTCCACAGTTGGCATTCATTTGTGTTTTCAGTGACTATTTCACTATGTTTTACATTTTTTGAAAACGAATGACTGAATATTTTTAAGTAAAAGTTGAGTGGTTGACTTACCACATTCACTGGCTGACCCACCAACCAACTGGAAGTACTGCTGGGCTATCTTGAGGTGTTCTCTCTATAACAACAACAAAAAGGATTAGAGAGTGAGAATTGTTTTACTTCTACTGGGCATTGTGCAACAACAACAACAAAGAGAGAAAGAATTGTTTTACTTCTAATGGCATGGGCAGCGGAACCAGGGGGGGGGGGGAGCACTGGCCCCCACAAAATATTGGTTAAAAGATATATTTAATGCATGAGTTTATACAAAAAAATTGTTTCATGATTTTCCGGTTAGTAAAGTTTTCCAATTAGATGCTAAGTGCCATAATTCCCATAAAACATAACTGCCTTAGATGCAGGGGCTGATTTCCTGTGTCATAAGGAACTGTGAGATGACTGGGCTCTAGTTATTACTTTCCTTGGGGTGGGGAGGGGTGGGGGATTACAGTGTCCCCCCAGGGCTGTTGCTGTTCCACCGCCTCTGAATGATCGTTATCCAAAGGTACTTACAGATCCCTGTTCCTGTCCAAGAGAGGCATTGACCACTCCTTTAAGTATGTATTCCTGATGAAATGATAACATTGATAAGAACAGTTAGGTCAACACGTATTATCCCAAACAGTCGTATGTTAATAGAGAAAACTCACTTGAGGTGTTGTAGGTTCCAAGTCTTTGATCAAAGTGTAGGCTTCCACTACATCATCTGTCAGTAACAGTTAGATACATTAAAACATAGGAGTTATTTTGTATGCCAAGGAAATGGTAGAGACACAATACAACTACAATACCACAGAGAATCTGAAGGTTTTCTTAGAAATTTCATTTAAAATGCAATATGATATAGTAAGATTTTCTTTTAAAAAGGAACATGATGAGCTACTCATTTTGTTTTTCATGAAACTAAAACATAAAGAAACCCTTAGCAGCTATTCCGTACCTTGACGAAGATAGTATATTACCTGAAAAAAGGAGAAAAAAATAATCAAAAAATAAATTATGGTAGATGTCAACATTGTCTAGCTCATTCTGTTACTGGAACAGTTTGTAAGAGGACATGAAGAAAATTGGCAGCTGACAAAAAAACTAATAAAAGCAGAAAAGTATTGCAAAGCAACTCTCAACATTTAATGCCAGATAAAATTTATTTAATGTGCACTAACTAAGAATTCACTGAGGCATAAACACTGACAATTTTACAAAGGAATTAAAGTTATATAAGCTGTCTTCGTTTACACCCAGTAGGTGGATTCTTACCTACAAACTGTAATGCAGAATTATCTAATTTTTATTTAGCACTAAATAGTTAAAAATTGTTTTACACTTATGTGGCATGCGTCTAGTACAACATTTAGTCAATAAGTATCTTACCAAGTTGAGTCTTGCTTCTGGTATAACATCAACTAATGGAGGCAGGACCTGAAGAGCTCCCTCACCACCTCTGAACACAACCTGACAGAAACAAGAGACACAATAACTCAGTTGTCATGCTCTACGATATTTTATATGAGAGGGTATTGTGGGCCAGTTCTTTTCAAATACATGTAAGTAATATAACCTCAGGCTGACAGAAACAAGAGACACAATAACTTAGTTGCCATGCTCTACGGTATCTTATATGAGAGGGTATTGTGGGCCAGTTCTTTTCAAATACATGTAAGTAATATAACCTCAGGCTGACAGAAACAAGAAAAACAATTACTTAGTTGCCATGCTCTATGGTATCGTATATGAGAGGGTATTGCGGGTCAGTTCTTTTCAAATATAGTAAGTACGATATTATTAAACTCATAAGGGGCTTTAAAAGCGTGTAGCGACACTACATTGCTAAAAAAAGCCATTCTCAATTAAAGTCACATCTTTTATTTTTCTAAAACCTTACGGACTAAGTAAACAACACTTTAACAGCATCAAGTGAGCATATCGAATCTAGCTCTGAGTATCAAATATTGACCCAATATGGTGTCAAAATTATGCTCATCAGTATGTCAGAGAATATTTTGAAGCATGGAACCATGCCACACAATTCAATATAATTGTAAGTTACATGATTGTATGAGTTTAAAGTGACAGAGATATTATATAGAACTACTGCTTTGTTATTATTGTAATGCTTGATAGCTGTGAAGTTTTGATAAAGTCTGCATTCGCAAATATCAGCAAGGAGGTCTTTGCTATTCAGTAGATTGTTTACAGCTTGTTCTTACTCAGGTTTAGCTTTTATTAGCATCGCCATTTTGCTTGTTGTATGAAAGATTTCTCGAACTGAAGTCGAAATGTAATCTCTCTTGTCAAGAATCTTGATTGGCAGGGAAGCAATCAATCAGATGCTTACGTTCACTGGCGAATGTAACCACCAAAAATCATGGGGGTTGCTTGCAGGCTCTCCTTTCCCTTTCCCTTTCCTCCCTTCTCCCCTCCCCCCACCCCAAGAGCCGGGCTATGCAGGCTACGAAAAAGCTGTATGACCCAACATACACATCTTCTTTGAAGGTGTGAGTGCTAGCTTGTGGGCCATGTGATAATATTGATGACATGTATGGTATTTACCAAGTTATGTTTGATGAGGTCAGCAGCAAAACTAAAGGAAGGGCTGGCATTTTCTTGTAATGATTTCAGTTCAGCTTCTGCAGCTTTCCCATTGTACAATCTGAAGTGATTGCAGGCTTTGAGGTTAACCGCAGTGGCACTACAAAAGAGATGACATTATTTCTAATGAGACTAACAAACATTTTCATGGACTAATTGTGGCTTATAGAAGATTAATTGATTGCCTGCTTAAGTGGTTTGATGATCGCAGTGGTAATTGATTGATAAATACTGAAGGTATTATTAACTGCCAGACTGAAGACAATAGATCCCTTGCATGTGACATCAAACCAGCCCCATCTGGAGGACAAAACAAAATATTTTTCCTCTCTTGGGAGCTGAAATCCATATGTTTTGTCCTCCAGGTTGAGCTACATTCCAACGATCTGCAAGGAGTCTAATATATCTTCAGTTGGCTGATTTTATAGGATTAGCATGATTGACTAACAGATTTGATTAATAATTGATTGATTGAATTAGTGATTGGTATAAAACATACTGAATGATAGACTGATGGAATGCTATAAAATTTATCTACTTTATCAGTACCTGTCAGGATAATGTTGAAGGTAGACAGCTAAAACTTCTTGTGATACATCATAATAATCCAGTTTATAATAACACAATGCCACGTACACATTAAGAGCCAGGTAATCCCTGCAAAAGAAAAAGAATTAATGTAAAGCGAATAAGCCATGCGGGGTAGGCTTCTGAAACATGTACAGTTGAGCATCTGCAGTAGATAGTTGTGAGCCATGAAATAGTCATTAGGCCTCAATAATGGAAGATACGCAGTGGCCTCTTGACCACAAAACAAATAAATGACATGTCCATAAAAGAATAGAGAAAGTAAGCAGACCAAATATTTGCTCTTTTCTATCAAGAGTACATGTATTTCAATTCCTAAACTCCAAACTTTGCTGTCGGTCATATTTCATAATACAGCTTGTTTATATGGGGGATACAGTTATTACCAACTCTGATAGAATAGAAAATTATCATTTTTACTTGCAAAACAGTTTAACCTCAAATGGCCTGGTTTCTAGTCAGATTAGAATACATTGTATGCATCTGGCAATATGCAAAAGTTATAAAAATCATAAAATTCAGAGTGCAATTGATGGCTCTTTCACATTTCATTCTAGATTAAGATGGCTTTTGCACCAATTGTGAAACTTAATATATAGTTTCACAAACTGTTAACTAAAGCTTATTACCTGTTGTCCAACAAAATTCTTTTATAGATGTCAATGGCTTCTTGATAGTGACTTCTCAAGTAATGTATAGAGGCAAGACTTAGCTGAAACATGATCAGTTAATTGTATCTTATCCGTTCCCTTAGAAAACCAAGTGAAACAAAAAAAAAAAAAAAAAAAAAAAAAACATACAAACAAGCAAACCAGAAACAAAGAAACAGACAAACAAACAAACACACCAGAAACAGACTAAAGGAAGAAAAAAAGAATCAAATGAACAAAACAAAAACAACAAATGAATAGTTGAACAAAGAAGCAAGTGTAAGTAAATTTGAAATGATCATAATTTATAGTAAGTTGTTACCTGATCCTCAATAATATCTTGTAAGTTTTGATGAAATGACATCAACTTTTTCTCATCATTAAACTGAAGAGAATGAAGAAAAAATGAGTGAAATACTATGAAATAATGTTCTTTATTATGATGGATAATTATATGATAAACAGAATATTACATGCCTTGGGCACTTGGAGATATGAAATTTATCTTTGAGTGTTGAAAAAATACATGTATCTCTTGATAGATATTTTGAACACGAGAAGATAAATTTCATATCAGTCCGTGCTAAATATCCATGCAATATCCTCTATTTCTGTTATGATCATATTATACCTTGTGAGAAAGATGGAATAGAAGTCTGTTTTGAAGTCGAGTCTTTGTGGCTGGAAAAAAAAGTAAATAAAAATAATTCTTATCATCAATTATAACAAAGGTATTAATAAATTATATTATTTTATCAAAAACTGTGGTCCCTACTGGAGTTGACCACCCAAAACAGACAATTCAGACATCACAAATATTCATACATACATGTATGAGCATTAATTACAGGCAACCCAGGCTTAAATATAATTAATTTTGTTTATAAATTCCACTGATAAATACGCCTGGGCTGTCTGTGTCTAAATCAGCCCAATAATCAATGTACTGACTGACCTTTGTCACAGACATCCTGTGCTTCTTTGTACATTCCCAGAAAAAAGTAACAAGCAGCTAGATTGTTCCACACATCAGGGTGACATGCATCGCTTTTAGTCAGGGCAATATATTCCTAAAAATACATAAAAAGTACAGTTAATAATTATTATTTAGTTTAGTAGACATGATTAATTAATCATTTATTTCATTATTTATTTATTCACAAATTTACTTTTTTTTTGTTTGATTACAAGCACCCAGTGCATTAATTGCTACTGGAAGTGTAAAAGGTTAGAAATGCCAAGAATAAAACACAGCTCCAGGCATATGCATTTTGTAGCACGTTTTTCCCATTATTATCCTCATATTTTCAAATTGTCAGGTTTCAGATTACAGAATTGATCAATGTACAAGGTGCTGTATTTCTGTTATTGCCAATTATAGCGATACTTCAGCTGACGTAAACCTTTGTTATTCATGTGCCAACCAGACAGTGATTGGCCGTTATTTAAATAGAGTTTATTGTAGTTCTGGTTGGCACATTAGCATAACAAATTGTTTGTTTATAAACATGAAGTATTGCTATAAAATATTTTAGATAAAACGCGCTATGACTGGCTCTAGGTATGAGAACACATTGTATGAACATGCACATTTCAAATATTTTGGGCACAAATGATCCAGAAAATCTGCCTTGAAACTATGATTGTAGCAGTACTCTATCCAGTTATAGAGCATTGGGGAATTTTAAGAAAACTCGAGAAAAGCGGAGAAGCTTAACAAATCGAACATAGATTTTCATTGTCTGTCTTGTTATTGATCATAGTTGACGTCAAAAAATGTTCAAAACTCAAGTGGAACCACGAGCGTAGCGAGTGGTTTCACTGCAAAGTTTTGGACATTTTTTGACGTCAACTATGATCAATAACAAGACAGACAATGAAAATCTATGTTCGATTTGTTTTTTACAACACTAAAACTTATCTAAAACAGTGCAAGTCATGAAACAAACGATTCACGGCCAACTTCACGACAAGTTGTAAGCTTATAATATGCAAAAATATCCAATTTAGGCGGAAAAATAAAGAAAACATTTTGCAATTTTTAAACTTTTAGAAAGCTAGTCCTTTTACAAAGATAATTCAACCAGATATTGAATGAAAAACAAAGCCGATTAGCTGCCACAAATGAACGGCTTCATGCAAGTCGTCCACAAACAAGCTCACAACTGATGCGATGCAAATTTTTTCTTATTCTAAAATAGCTAAGACTTAATAATTTTTTTTTTTTTAATTACGGAAAACAAAGGTAAATTTAATTCATAAAGCGATGCAACGAGGTGTGCTAGCGACCAAAAAAACATGTTTGTTTGAAAAACTACCGAAGGCATGGTTTGAAGTTTTCCGACAAAGATGAACAAAAACTGCAGGCAAAACAAAGTTTATCAAATTACAATAACATTTATTCAATATCTTACTTACATAATGGTAATTTCCATCAATAATTGGTTCATTTACACAACTGCTCAAGCATTTCCGAGGAAATATATTTGTCCACTGACTCAGCGATTTTTCGCATGAAGAAAGTTTGAGCGATTTGTCAATAACAAGGTTCTGACGTCATCTATGTGTCTGTCCTCTGAGTGAACATGGCTCTCGACCAATCAGCGCGCGAGAATTTACTCGAGTGTTGTAAAAACTCCGATGTTGCACTGTGCTTCTCAAACGCTTCTCTCATTCTCTTAAAATTATTGCATGGTCTTTAACTTGATAGAGCTCCCTACCTCATTTTCTATCCCTTCATTAGTTACTAACCTCCATGCTTTTCTTGTAGTCTCCTAAATGAAATGCACAGTATGCAATCCATAATGCTGTCTCTTCATTGGCTTTGCCTGAATTACGGTTAAACTACAGAATATAAGAATACAGTACTTATGAGTTAGTTTCGAATTTGAATAGGCAATCACCTCTACAAACACAAATGTGACCATCATTGGATATACATGACAATGAAAACAAATACAAACAACAATAACAGAAACAATGGCAATATTTACAATGTAATATAAGACAAAACAGTTGTGATGACGATTGACAGCTGCTACAAGAGCAAGACGAACAACAATCAGCTTTTTTGAGCTATTATTTGTACAAATTCTCACGACGATAGAAAGCAATAATTAAATTACAAGTTATTGAAAAGGGCGTAAGCTTACGCGAAAATTACAACTTCAGCATAACATTTTCAGACAAGTTTTCATAAACAAAGAGTTCTCCGAAGATATTATTGTTAACATCTATTTTTGGACAGAAGTACAATCATGTTATCATGTACATTTTCTAACGATATCGCAATAAATGAGAGTTTACTTACCTCAAGAAGTGTTAAAGCCCCTGTAAAATCTCTCCCTTGAAGTAGGTCTTCAAATTTGGGTAGTTTTCGTTTCTTTTTAGAGTCCTTAGCTGAAGATACTGTTGTCCCTGATCCAGGGCCCATAGCAGGCTTCGTTCTTGAAAGAATCTAACCAGAATTATATTAGGTAAAATACGGATGAAATGCTTGAAAATTTGCTAAACAAAATGGCAGAACTTGTCATGGCGACGAGCAACAACAAATTCAGTATCAAATCGAAAGTCTTACCATTTTGAGCGTGATTTCCTGGAAAACTACCGCAAAATGAAACTAAATAAAATTCGCAGCGATTTGAAGAAGTTGTTGCCAAATACTGAGCTATTTTGATACCATTTTTTCAGAAATCTTGGTCGCTAAGACGCCATTTTGTGTTAGTGAGTTACCCCGCTCAAAAATCTGAGACCCAGTCCTTTCTCCGCCGACATAATTTGACTGAACGCACGGACCGAAAAAATAAAAAGAAAAAAAAAGAAAATATAAACAATAAAAAGGGGCAAAATGTTGAGCAGATAAAGGAAGAAAAAATTTGTACAAAAAATGTATAGGTGTAATCAAAACTGGCAGAAATAAAAACAGCACAAGTAAATCCAAAGAAAAATCCAAACTTTTTATTTGCTTTGAGGCTTCCTGTGGTGCTTCGTTTTGTAATAACATGAGCTTTGATTGGTCTTCTTTCGCCCAATGAGCAGACGTTTTAGATTTGTGGGTGGACACAGGAAACTTACTCCTTCAACGAAGCCATTTTGTCGTGTTGACTGACCAGAGTCCGCGGCAAAAAACTCATTATTTCAATAACTTTTACTTTACGAATTGCTTGAAAATCACCTCGTCATGTCAGGCAAAGAAGTACATGAGATAACAACAACACCAATAACGTGTTTTACGTTCAATAAGGATCGCACCAGTGAGTAGAATTCTTGTAGAAGTTTCAAAGTGTTTGTCTTCCGGCACGAATTTCACTTTTGTGTAGCTCGACTATTTCCCTTATAACAGGAGTAATGTTTTGTTCAAAGGTTTGGCGCTATGTCCTAATGATAACACTGTTTGCATTTACAAGACTGCTAACAAGAAATGGGTCCGTGACGTAGTTTTGACCGAGGTAAGAACTATGGAAAAACTTCTTCCTTTATTTTAGATAACATACATAGTCGCTTCTGTAGCAGCAAACAACAAAGTTCCCCCTATACAACAGGATAAAACAAGTAAAAATTAATTAATTTTTGGAGCCTCAACGGTTTATCTATTTGACCAAGGTGAAATGTGGGGGGTCTTGACCAGGGAGGAGGGGTAATGGAAAATCTTATCACTGATACATGATACTTAAGAACCCCTTCCCCCCCCCCCCCTCCCCCCAACTTGAAATTGACCCAGCTCCATATCAATTTGTGAGATTTTTATATTCATAAAGTAACAATATTCCAAACCAAGTCAATGTTTTACCATTTTAACTATTCAGCACGGTCAACAAGTGACAGACATGGAGTGGGCACCAATCAGCAACCGTCTTGTCACCTGTGGAGCAGTGAGTATTAGAAAATGTATTGTAGCAAATCACAGGTTTGCAGTTACAAACAGTGAAAACAATAATTAAGTTTATGAAGGACTTTAGTATGTATTAGTGTAGGACTACCAAGGATAGTCGTTACCTGCATCCTCAGTCTTTCTTTTACATCCCCCTTTTACTGTTTAATATGCAAATGTGGCAAAACAAGACCTTTAATTTGACAACCTTATCCCAGACAATCCAAAGCCTAACAATTATAAATCAAAGAAATTCTTCTCAATTATTATAAGACCCTGAGTGATGGATCGGCTGAGGGTTCAAACCGGCAGTCTCTCTGTTTGACAGACCACTGAGCGATAAAATTGTAGCTGTGTGATACTGTATATTTGTAATTACTAATGAGACTGTTTATTGTTGAACCCATGGTATTGACAAAAGCTGTAAGTTGTGGTGTTCCTGCCTCAAGGTCAATGGTAAAAGAAAAATCCGAATTAATATTGCCACAAATATAGTATCTAAAGTATTAATGATATTGTTTGTCGACAGGACAGGAATGCATATGTGTGGACATTGAATGACGGCCAGTGGAAACCAATGCTGGTGATCCTGCGTATCAATCGTGCTGCTACCTGTGTGCGTTGGTCCCCTAAAGGTGCTACATTCTTACATGTTTTTATGTACACCTACATGTAAAATAGCATAGCACTTTGCATTGTGCATATACTGTAGGATAATTTTCATATGAATAGGAAACAGTACTGTACAGTATGAAAACCAAAATTTCCAAGAAAGTATTTGAATTAACTACTGTATTGTAGTCGTATTGTAACCTTTCTGTTTCCCACTCATGCAAAAATAACTCTAACTGAGTGTAGTTTTATTTAGTGGTATTGTTTTATCTGTCATCAGATGTTATTCATTCCATTGTACAGTATCTGTACAACATTCTAATCTATTGCATTCTATTCTGTTCTGACTAATAATAGCCAATTCTATCCCATCCCATCGCATAGCATTCTAATCCATTCCATCTTATTCTATTTTAGATAATTCCATTCTATTGTATTATATTCTATTTTTTTTAACCTGACTATACAATTGCAATTATTTAAACAAGTATATGTTTTCCTTCACACAGAGGACAAGTTTGCTGTTGGCAGTGGTGCACGTCTGATCTCTGTCTGCTACTTTGAGAAAGACAATGACTGGTAAGAACAGAAACTTGTCAGACTCTTATATTTTCAAATCCTTTGTAAAATATGAGATAAATTAGACACTGCATATAGTGCTGACGGCAGTACTGGTGCTTCAGATGTCAGTCCTTTGTCAGAGTAATATCAAAAAGGATCATACTAGTTTTTATCTCAGTCTTTATTTTCAAATCCATCCAACCTTGTGAGCTAGTTTTGCAACTTTATTTTTGATTTTGTCTTGTTTTCTGTTGTGTATATCTCATCCTGCAAACGAGTGGACAGGAGCTGGTTACATATGAAGCCTGGAAAGCATTATTTATATTCACCAGACAATCCCCTACCCAGCAGATGAATTCTAAAGAAATTCTATGCAGTGATTAACTTTTATCTGGTTGATAACTTTTCCAGGCTTCTTACAATCAGCCCCAGTGGTTGAACAACTAATTATATATTAGTTTACAAAAATTGTACAATGTAAACTGCAAATCAGAGGGCACAAATAAACATTCTATTCTATTCTATTCTATTCTATTCTATTCTATTCTATTCTATTCTATTCTATTCTATTCTATTCTATTCTATTCTATTCTATTCTATTCTATTCTATTCTATTCTATTCTATTCTAACTGTGCAAACCAAACTGAGGCAGAGTTTTTGAAATCTGCCATTACACTTGACAAAACATTTGCACCCAAATAAAGTTATTTTGGGCAACAGTTATTCTAATTTGAAGCAGCAGAGCAAACAACATATTGAGTTGTCAGAGCTCATAAGTGGTACAGTTCAAGTGACTTAATAGTGCCAGAGGTTCACAGAGTTTTTGTCAATAATGTATATAATATTTTGTGTGAATTAATTTTACAGGTGGGTTAGTAAACACATCAAGAAGCCCATTCGTTCCACTGTATCAAGGTGAGAGACATTTTATGTTGTCTACAATTGTTTAAATGTTGATGACAGTGATGATAACATTGTGATTTATGTTCAAGCTTATAATATATATATATTATGGTGTTGATGATGCAATGATGATGATGATGATGAGTATGGTGATATTGTATACAAATTTATGTTCAAGCATGATGGTTGTGGTAATGGTAAATTATATGAAGGATAGATATGATGGCGGTGTTAGTGATGATGATGATGATTAAGGTGACATTGTCAGTATGCAAGTTTGTGTTTAATCATAATGATGACAATGGTGTTATAATACTGGAATAGAGTCTATTTCATATGAGTGGGAAACAGTACTGTATCATATCCCAGGTTGAGAATCTTGTCAAGATTCATGCAAGATCCTGACAAGACCTTACATGATCTTGACAAGACCTTACATGATCCTGACAAGATCTTACATGATCCTGACAAGATCTTACATGATCCTGTCAAGATCTTACATGATCCTGACAAGATCTTAACATGATCCTGACAAGATCTTAACATGATCCTGACAAGATCTTACCATGATTCTGACATGATCTTATCATGATCCTGACATGATCTTAACATGATCCTGACAAGATCTTACCATGATCCTGACAAGATCTAGACTTGATACAAAATCACAATCATTTCTTAAAGTAAAGAACAATAAATTAAACACAATCTTTTTTAAAAAAAATAGCTTTTTAATCAACAGCTGAAAGTATATGCAATATTGTATAAAAACTTGAAAGTTAAAAAGGTATAATATATACTCTTATTTTTATGAACAGCCAACAATAGCTTCTAACATAATATTACAACAACTTGGATATAAACAAGAAAAGTTAAGGTACAGAAAACTATCAAAATCTACATTCATTATTTTGACGAATATCTCGCTTTAAAGAGCTCACAATTTGATATGAATACGAAACAAGTTAATTTCAAGACTTAGCTGTGTCAATTTTAAGCAGGTAGGTTGAAATGACAATACACCTTCACCACACTCGCTTTACTGGCCACAAAACAATAGATTCACAATGAGCCTTGAGTGTATGAAATACAGAGAATGTATATAGTTAAACACTCAAGCATCAGAGTAATTCTACAAGCAGTGTCTTGGCCAGTCTATAATTGAAACAAAACCATTCTTAACTATTCTACTAATCATGAACCTGGCCTAGAACTTTAAAGGTATATTTTGCAGATGAAATGCAACTAAATAATTTTTAAACTGAAACATATTTACACAAATATTTCCTTCCACCAAGTGGTCACATAACCAAATCAAGCGCGTTTCTATAATGCCACAGTGCTTAAGATATTAAATTGTCCATAACATACCGTCCGCTATTAAAGATTGCAGCCTATGATTTTTAATCATTCATGATCAATAAAGCCTGGCTCACACAAGCAGTATGAACACAATATATAAAAACAAAAATAACAGTTATTTTTGCTCATCAAGGTATGCTGAGTTTGTGTTCATGTTCACAGTCAAAATCTAACAGAGTTATGTTCAACATTGTGCACTTTGCAGTATAGGCACTTTTAAAAAAAGTTATCATCCGTATATAATCACTATTTCTGACAACAACACCAAAACATTGAAAGTAAAATCTAACTTAATCTCTATTTTGATAATGGTTGAAGCATTAAGTTATTGAAGTTTACTTATATTTTGTGTTCAGTTTCCCATTGAAATCATTCTTGACATCGCTTTACAGTACTTCAGTTTCAGATGAACGCCTTTAACAAATTATACCTGAAAATAAGTAATAAAAGCTTTTCAATATTCATAATAAAATCAAACCGTCAAGTATAAGTCGTAATATTCGTATAAACAAGACTTGTCTTGCCAAATTGTAACTTTATTCATGTATTAACTTAACACACAATCTCCTAAACTGTCACTCAGAAATACGCTGTTTTAGATTACTGTGATTAAAAACAAAAAAGGAACTTACCACAAAGAAGAAGAAATAGTCTTTAAATTGTGGAATAAAGAGTAGAACATCGTATATTAGGCATCATCATAGTTCATCTCCAACGGTATTCAACAAATAACAAGCAATTTATATCCTTTTTAACATGCTTTGTCACTGTGAAAACTCATGAAACACATTCAATTTTCAAATCCTTAGAAATCCACAGTAATAAATGGTATAAATTGCTATCAAAGGAGCAAAAAATGCCATCAGAATGAAGATAAACCGCCACTCTACTATTTTGTGTTTGAACGTTTGGTACATGTGCTCAAATGATTGTTGATTGGATAAATCAGGTCACATGGTACAAACTCGTCACTAGGACTCTCTCGTAGTGGCAGCCATTTTGAAATTCGTTTTTCTAGCTCAGTAAAAATCCCTGCTTTTAATTTCCTCATTATAAGCTTAAATGATTGAAACTTGATGGATAATGCAAAGAAAACAGAACTGAAACCTATGTGAGTGTGTTGGGAATTTAATGAATATACAAATCAATTAAAACAGGAATTGTTGCAAGGGTTATTTACGGTTATTCTAAACTTGTTTTCTGTAAACCTCTCGTTCACTAAAACACAAACGTAAAAAAAACTTGGTTTCTCATATGTTTTAAACCATTATATTTAATTTTTTTTGGAAATCATGCCAAGATCATGAGAAGATCTTGAAAAGATCAGGTCAAGATCTCAACTAAATCATGGATAATTTTCATGAAAAATGGATGATAATAAAATGATATCATGTTTAGAAATACTTTTGGTAACATACAGAACTGAGTACAAAGTATATTTTAATATTTTATCTTTTTTTTATTGCTGTCTACTCATTGAGTATAATGTTTTATCATATGATTATTCATAAAATACCTATATTTCTCAATTTCGTAAACCTGTTATTTTCACTAGTGAAAATAACATGTTATTTTCACTAGTGAAAAGAACACGTTGCCATGGATGCACTTCAGAGGCCTTCGCTTCAGAGTCCTTCGCGGACATATTCTTTTGTCTTTGAATATTTTATGAATAATCATATGATAAACAGAATATTACAAGGTCGCTTGAAGATACGAATTTTATCTTCTCGTGTTGAAAATATCTCACTCGTTCGCTGCACTCACTCGTGAGATCTTTTCACCACTCGAAGATAAAATCCGTATCTCCGCGCGCCCATGTAATATCCTCTATGTTATTTGTTGTGTATTGGGGTGAGAAGTAATTAATTTGAATAGTAAGTTTGCAAACGTGGTTACTTCGCAAAACCCTATGTACAAGACACTGACGAAGCACGTGGTGCATAATCGGGGGTCCAAGCCCTGACTTTATAACGAGGCTTATACATAACATTATTGACATGCTTCCTTTAATTTATACACATTTTTTTTCAAGAATGAATATAGAAATAAATGAAGAAGAGAAATTGCAAAGAACATTACAGACAAACGATCAGAGCTTAACTAAATCTTGGATATTTTTTTGATGTGAAAACTTGCCAAGATCTTGATAAGATTTTTCACATCAAGTCATGTCAAAATCTTAACTGAATCATGGCAAGATCATTACAAGATCTTGTAAATATCATGTCAAGATCTTAACTTAATCATGGATATTTTTCATGTTAAAACTTGCCAAGATCTTGATAAGATCTTTCCAAGATAAATTTTAAAAACCATGCCAAGATCTTAACTAGATCATGCCAAGATCATTACAAGATCTTGAAAAGATCATGTCAAGATCTTAACTTAATCATGGATATTTTTCATGTTAAAACTTGCCAAGATCTTGATAAGATCTTTCCAAGATAAATTTTAAAAACCATGCCAAGATCTTAACTAGATCATGCCAAGATCATTACAAGATCTTGTAAAGATCATGTCAAGATCTTAACTTAATCATAGATATTTTCCATGTAAAAACATGCCAAGATCTTACAAGAACATGACAAGATCTTGGCATGTTTTGTAGTTAAACAACGTGCTAAAATCTTGTTAAGATCATGCTTAAATCATGGCAGATTCTTGCCTATATCATGCAAGATCATGGCAAGATATTTACATGGCAAGATTTGCATAAGATCTTACATGATCATGCCAGATCTTGCAAGATCTTACCAAGATGCTCAACCTGGGATCATAGCCATAGTTTTTAAAAAACATTCAAATTTTCTACAGTATCGCAGTGATATCTTAACCATACCATTTCCCATTCATTCGGAAACAACTCTATCAAGTACAAGTACAATGGTGATGGTGATGATGTCAGATACTCATGGTGATAAGGAGTGTTTAAAGGATAGCCACATGCATGTAATACTAGCATGTGATATGATGCATTTATCCATGTTTGCTGTTTTTTGTACTAGTATTGATTGGCATCCTAACAATCTGCTGTTGGCTGCTGGCTCATCTGACTTCAAAGCAAGGTTTGTCTAAATAATAAGTCATATAGACATTTATTAAATTAAGGTAATTCCACAGGAATAGATTCTACCTGTAAAAATCGCTGTTTTTCTGATATTTTACAGTTTTTGAGTTGATAATCATCTTAAAAAATAATAAGTTGGGGTCACCGATTTCGTTTTCGAGATAATTGCCTCCAAACACAAGGTGTTTTTGCCTATTACGCACGCAAATTCGCACAATTTTTTTCAAAATCATTTACAGGTTTGTCTAATTCTAGAAAGCATGTTTACTTTTCCTAATACTAAAAAACTTAGTAGCACTACTTGGAATAGTCTTTAATCTTATCACCTACTATTTTTTTGTGTTCCTCCTCTAAAACATTCCATTTTAGCTCTTCTGGAGGTCGTTTCTAACTCCTAAAACTGTGAATCATTCAAAATCCTACCTGTAAATTTCTAAACATGTTGGTGAATTTATTGTTACAAAAATATTTTTGAAATAAAAACTGGGGTCACCGAATTCGTTACGGAGTTATTTTCGTTCAAATACGCAATTTTAGGCTTTTTACTTTGGGCTACCTGTGTAAATATACCACAGGAAGCCATTACAGTAAATCATCGAAAATAATAAGCTCTAAAATGGTTGAAATAGCTGTTAGCAGGGGTGTTGCGCCACAAGCAAGCAAGTTGTAATGTGCAAAGTGGACCTGAAGTCCACTCTGTGAAAGGCGTTGTTCAACAAAAACATTGAATGACACACAATGTACACTAAACAAAACTTCAGCAACTTGTCTTGACATTATACATAATCAGCTGATGCATTGAAATGTAATTACAAACATTAGACATCAACAACATGTGTCTAAGGATTTAACTGTAAAATCAAAATATCATAAACCATTCAACTCACTCTTAGGTGGTTTCAAATGGGTGGAAAGATTCATAGTTGACAAGGTCCACTGAAAGTTGATTTACCTGAAAAACCTACAGTATTATGTAAGATCATAACAGCGCCTTGAGTCACAATGACCTTGAACTGCCAAAGAACTACATAACTATCAGCAGCATAAAGGCATACTGATAATCAATTCACCTCTCTTCTAGAGTTTTCTCAGCTTTCATCAAAGATGTAGATGGTAAAACCAACTGCGATACTGAATGGGGTAAAAAGTCAACCTTTGGTACCTGCCTTGCTGAGTTCTCTACCGGTACAGGTGGATGGGTCCACAGCGTCTCGTTCTCTGCAACTGGACACAAACTAGCTTGGGTTGGTCACGATAGCAGTATCAGTGTTGTTAATGCCGACACTGAAAACAGGATTGCAACGTACTACACTGACTTTCTGCCATTGATGCAGTGTGTTTGGATTACTGAGAATAGCATTGTAGCTGCAGGTATACTTTGTAATAAGTATTTTACAGTCGAAATGGCTCAAGCTTACCCCCCTAGGATTGAATTCAATTCATTCAATTCATTATTGATTTTGAGAATGCGTTCAACAAATCGAATATTCAATATTTAAAATTGACGTCTTGACAGTTTTCCAGGAAATATTATTCCTACTGGTAAAACCTACCACTTGAAACTAAAAGTGGAATTGCTCGCGAGATGACAAGTTATCCCGCGTTCTGTTACAAATATTGTTGAATGTTCGATTCATTGAACGTATTCTCAAAATCAATAATGGATTCTTCAATCCTAGGGGGGTTAGCTTCAGCCGTTTTGACTGTTAAAGAGCTGTCTCAATCAGCATGCTTAGTATCCCTCTGGTCAATCACATACTTACACATATTTGAGAGGATGAGATGTGCAAAGTATTAATTTATTTCATTTATTCGTTTATTAACTCAGCAATTTTGAAGTTCTCCAAAAATAATGAAGTCTTTTCAAACATTGTCTCACTCACACCTAAAGAGTGAATTATTGAGAGTTTCTTATCTGGTGTTATCGGTTGATTTTTTTTCTTTACAATATTTTATAAATTTGTTTATTTAACTTGTATGTAAACAGTATAAGAGAGGCACACATGCCCCCCCCCCCCCCTCCTCCGGAATTTCTGAGACATACACAGTACAATGGTAAGAAATTTCCTGGGCCTTTTGACCCCCAATACCTTTGAAATTCACAAACTACTTTGTTGGGGTATAGATATTTTCTGGAACTACGCAATATCTAAATTAATGGATGGATGGTAGATGGATGGATGGATAAATGGATGGTAGATGGATCGATAAATGGATGGTAGATGGATGGATGGATAAATGGATGGATGGATGGATGGATGGATGCTTTAGATGGAAAAATGAATAGATGGATGTACATACTGTTTGTCCTTCACCAAAGCACAAAATTTTGTATAGCTAACAGTACAAATGTTTATCCAGATAGGATCGTCCCATGTTAGCAGAAGGGCTAAACACAAAAATGTTTTGGATTGTCTAAATTTTTCACTGAATAGTAACCTTAGTTTTCTTTATGTGAAAAGTAAAGGCAATAAGCCATTTGGGTTTGGCTCATGAAGAAATGTGAACTGAGCATGAGCAGTAGATGAGCCGTGAAAGTAAGGCCTCAATAGTGGAATATGCCCAATGGCATCTTAATCACATATTTTTCTTTCAGGCCACAACAATATGCCATACTTGTTTTGCCATGATGACAACGACTTACTGACATTGGTTGAGTCTCTTGATGCGGCCAAGAAAAAGGAAGACACTGGAACAATGAGTGCTATGGCAAAATTCCGTACTCTTGACAAGAAAGGTGCCGATGAGACTGACAGTGGTAGTACTATCCACACAGTCCATCAGAATGCCATCACGTACGTTGAACACAATAGCACAGAGGTTATTTTCACGAATCCTGGATAAAGTTGTTCATAGGATAATCGTTATTAAATACATAGAATTTCTTTAGAATGTATCCTCTAGAGAGCAATTATTTATCCGTAGGATAGCGCTAT